>DWQK01004601.1:0-10284 GCA_018231225.1 Noctuana stator
TTGGTAGAGTCGGACCCCGTGTCGGATGTTGTCAAACCGCCCAAAGGGCCTCCGACTAAGTTTTAACGACTCAAATCAATGTTCGTTTTGCATTTCAACCAGACGGTGGTATAACAAGTCCCTTATTCTACAGTTACCCAGACCGTAATAAATTTAAATTGATTACTCCACTTCACTTACTCGCACATGCACAGTTGGTACCTATATCGGTCCTCATAGGTATCTCCGTGAATTTTATTTCATTTTGCGGTAGTTTTATCGCCACTTCGACTAATTGCTTGTTGCAAAATAAGTTAATTTCTAATACTTTACAGTATTTTATGCAAGTAATAATTATGTATTTAGCTGGGGCCTTATTCGCTATGACACACGAGATTCCTTATCAATAACGTGTGATGTCATAACGCGCTTAAAACATAAACGTGGGCTCGTAACGCGCCACGCCACCAAAAGTATAAAATAAAATATAATATTATACACTACGTGTGACGCGGCGTGGAATTATACGTGAAATCATTGTGCGTGGAATTGAAAAATCATAAAAGCGTCGAGTTACGTGTATTTAATGTCATAGTTAATAAGGCTCCTAGTAGATCGTGCTTTCTTATTTTGAGTTAGACTTATCTGGTGCATTATATACCTACCTAAATAGGCGGTAAGAAGGTTGGTCGTTAGCGCCATGAATGCCATCTTCAGTGTATCTGTTTCTGCAGCTCTAAAAAAAGGAAAGGTGCGCATATGTCACGAATACGACACATACATGTGATCGATTACTAATTGATTTGTGGATTGTTTTACTAGCGAAAACAATGGCCTCGTAATTCATTGACCTTAGGACAAAGACAGCGCTAACACGCTGCGACTTCATGTAGCGATACAAACGCACGCTTGTAAGACACGCGACTCCATCACGACACTGATTTCATTGATGAAGAAACAATTCAGTTGTTGCCACAAGGAGATAACAATTTTGTGAACACCCATTTAGGGGATCGAAACATCTAAATCCCATTTGTGCAATAATTTTGATTTTTATAAAGATATTGATACGTAGTGTTTTTCATTCATTATAAAAATTATTTAAAGAGTAAATTAAGACCGACTTCAAACTAAAAATCTAAATAATCGTAGAATAAATAAAATAGAAAGAACAACGACTTCTATGAAACGAATTGTATGTCAGCCCTTTCCAAAAGAAGTAGTAAAATTTAATCCTTGAAACATTAATATTTAATATTAAACCACAGTTGAAACCTAAAACACGAATTATCTTAATACGATGGCTAAAGTTAGGATACATAGACATCTCTCAGACAGTGGTAGATAATGCTGTTATATCAACAATAAGGAAGACTGAAGGAAAATAAACATAGGCACACCTGCCAATCTCGTATCACGCAGATTTAATGGTCAAAGCGCACACTTAGGTCGTAAAGTGATTTCCTTATTAGTTTTATGAAAACTTCATCGTATTCGTATTAGCGTATAACCATTAACTGGTGACCTCTCTTCAAGTCTTGACGCAAACTGATGACTGAACTTAACGGTGTTTGAATAGAATAATAAGTTAAATGGTTATTGCGTCACATTCATCAGGATTCCCTACTTTCGAACAGTTCTAAAATTTGTATTGTTGACCTGCAAAATATCAGGTATATTTTAAGTCTTAAGGCATCACGGATAGTAAGTATACCTATTTTATCCCGTGTCTTGTTGCTCTAAACTTTATGTATAAGCTTCTTTTAAGTTAATGAAGTTGGAGGTTGCCTTGAAAGTTATAAATTACCACGTGAATGGAGTGATAACTAAACTGAAAATGAAAGCACACAACGATGAGTTTCAGGATGAAAATTAATATAAAGATCAAGATGGTGAATCTATTGAGATTATAAAGGTAAATATTGATTTACAATAATAATTGTGCCACGAGGATTTGACGTAATTAAATGGAAAAATCATAACCGATCTAATTACAATTGTGAAATTCAATACGACAATATTATGCGTACACATCGCAAATATCGTAACTTTCATTGCGTTCGCATCCGGAAGACTTTGACGAAGTGGCACAAGCTATCGTAATATCGCAATCAATACCTCTGACCTTATACCATGATTGTAAGTAGCAGGTCTAAAAGCTATTTGTTAGATTAATGGCGAATGGGTTGTTAAAGACTTTAATGTCTAAGTTCGCAGTTAAACAGATTATAAATATGTCGTCCCACGACGTAAAGACAGCTATTCGTGTGACATTTCAGTTACGTATATAATAATATTAAGAAAATGTTTCTCGTGTAAAGATTGGAGTGGTGAACATGCTTCAGGCTTTTATAGTGTTAAACGGAGACTTTTCGTCCCTAGAACATGACATTATCACATTTTCCAAAGTTACCATTGGATCAGTCAGTAGGTACATTCTTAAATGTATCTAACTTTAGACTTTAATGATTTTAATTACGTCTATCATAAGTCCTTATACTCTATTTCTTAATTCATTTCATTCAAGCTAATTACGTAGTTAATATTCGTAGTCTAAGGTTGTTTATGACTTCCAGTCACACCACGAGTCCGTATAACACTAACAGTCTGAGACATTACTCATTTCCAGCAGATGATTGATCGTTATTACAATCACTGGGTGATCCCAAGCGCTTGACACTATGTCAACTTCTAGCTGATACTGGTACGAACTACTAATAATTACAGAATCCACAGTCCATTCATCATTCGACACTGACCTTACTCAATGTCATGACCGAGACCCTCAGGGGTTTATTCACTTTGTATGTCCTTTTAAACTAATTTTGTCTATACTAGACAAATATGTTACTTTGATTCTTTTTACCCTGAAATTATAAATGCAATGGAACTGTCTTACTTGATTATGGTGTAGCATAGTTACTGTTGCTGAAGCGAAATTGCGATAGGTATGAATCAATCAGTCTTAACACATGATCAGTACAATATTATAATAATGTCAAATATAATTACTTACTATTAATGGTCTTTGTTATCCCTCAATCTATTCCTAATTACTTCTTCACGAGTCCAAAATATAATTTGTTGTTTTTTACGTCCGATGTAAGAAGATTTTTTGGAAAAAGTGGTTTAAATTATTACATTAAAGGACTTTTTTTAGCAATGGTAATATTATTTGCAATAACCTGACAACTATTGTAGAAAATTCGAAACATTCGACTGTAGGTACCCGATAAAGTTCCACGAATAAAACGCATTAGAGTAGGTAATCAAAGAAAGCCTAATCGCCTCAATTGCCTTTATTACACTACAATTTTATCACGATTTCTTGCCTTCCTCAGATAATAACAAAAATATCATTTATAATAATGGCGCCACACCCGCCGCTAAAGATATCTGAATGATTCGTGGCATGTTGTCGAGAATGCAGATTTTTTGTTATAGTGACATGGTGTGTTTTTTTAAAGATTATTTTACTTTTTTATGATAACTTTTAAAACAGTCGTCTATTGTTCAATACAAAAGTTTAAGCACTCAATAGAGCAGGAGATGAGGATATGTCAATATGTTTATCTATCGTATTGTACTCGCAATCACTTCACGAGAAGAATTATGCTTTAACCAACAGAGTGTGAGGAAGTTTTACTCATTGAAACCCTATCAGTGTTATTCAGCGTATGTAGAAAAATGGTCAAGAAACCTGAATGGCAGCTTTCATTGCATGTTTACTATATTCTTAAATATGTAATGAAAAGTATCGTTGGAATTGAATTAAATTAAGGCAGTCAAAAAAACAAAAAATATATATTTCAATAATCAGAAGGGGTCTGATTGAGAATCATTAATACATACAAATATGGTGACTTTTAAAGCATATTTATTGAATAAATTACCAGCGCCAATAATAATAATTTGCTAAGTTTAACTTATCATCTAGTGATCCCTAGCTGAAAAAGGTTTACCACTGGTTTGAAGGGTATATGTACTCGTATAAACCAACATGCGGGTGTCCTATCCCAATGTTAACATTCCTCAACAACAATGTTTGATGAAGCCCTTATCGTCAGCAAACAGGAAATGGATCCAATAGCATTCGACCGCAAGGTGTCTAGGCAAATGTTTTACATAAACCATTGCCCGTTTAATTGTTTGAACAAAGGTTTTACCAAATATTGGGATGACACGGTGCTCTTTGAATCTGAGACCTGTCTCTATAAACAAAATTTCATTTTCGGTAAACACAGCCCATTGAAGATGCTTATGATGCGGATATGTCTTGAACATAGTACAGAACAAAATTATGTCCACTAGGTATGAAGCAATAATTTAAATCTATACATATAAAATTTTTTGTTCTGAATAACTAACTGACAGACCAACACACAGCCCAAACCGCTAATTGTAGAAACCCAAAACTTGAAAGGTGTGTTCTTTATATGAGGCAATCATCCGAAGAGAAAGAATTTTCTGAAATTCTACCCGTAAAGGGGTGAAAGACGAGGGAGAAGTTTGTATGGAAATACGTGATCTAAATCTACTATATTTTCAGTTTTTACGACCCGTTTCTAAAGTCCACACAGATGAAGTCACGGGGATAAACTTCCTCCTACCTATAAAGGGATAAGTTGTAGATCTCGGAAAGCGAGAAGTAATGTCCCTTTGTTCTTCAAACGATGACGTAAACGCAATGTCGCCATAACCCACAAATATCAAAATAGGACCAGATTATGAATAATCCAGCTGGAACCGGTAGCGATGAACAGGAGCCAATAAAGTTGCGGGAACATAATCGAGCCAAGTTTATTGCGAACTTCTCTCTACTATACATCGGATTTACGAGTATCAATGATAAGATCAAAAGCTTTGGTCAAACTTTGTGTACACGAATGGCTAAAGAACAGATTTGAATTAAACATAGCACCAGATAATGGAAGGCTTACTTTTCTCAAAATACACAGGATATTGAATTGTCAGAAATACATTTAACAGTCGCAGCTAAGTTATAACGAAACAAGTCATTAAATGTAGTTGACAGACTATAAAATAAACCTTGTCAGCTTAGCAATAAGATGTGATGTGCCGAACACATTTATTTAGCCCACTGATCCGAACGTAACTAAATATCGTAAATGGTAAATTTTTGAATCTAATTTAAGAATGCATGTTGCGAAGGAACTAGTTTGCGAGCGAATCTAGAATCAGTTTAGATGCCAAATGCAAATCGAATTAAAATCAACTTACAATTTGTTAGTGCACAGTCCAATTCATAATTTCAGCAATTATAATATCTTAAGGCAGTTATTTAATAAAAATTAAAGTTTATTTTATTGCAAACTTCAATATTTTTTTATGGAATTAAGATTGATAAGTAGCTTATTGGAGTTGGCTAAAAAAACAATACCCGATAACTTAGAATATGAATGCTCTTTGCCCAATAACATCAATAAAAATTCTGATATCTATGGATAATCTTTCCTGTCCCAAAGTACTAGAACACCTAAATTCCCGTTAGATCGATCGTCGTACACAACATTAACATTTAGCTTCAAACAACGTTCATCTGATTTGACACGCTCCGTCCTACTGCCAAACTAAAATGGGCATAAATCGCATGCCTGCTCTTCAAATACCAGCCGTATATCTGAAAAGGTCACAGATCACTCAAGCAATAATAGAACACATGTCAACAGTGTACATATCTCATGTCGTTGACAATGTTGGAATTGAAATTATTTTACAGGAAGTACTAACTAGTTAGGGAGTGAAAGATTGTTCACAAGAACAAGTACTGGCGCATGATTACACAGCAAAAGTTTTGCTTAGCACCATAGAAGTATCAAGTTGCTAATAAAATGACTGACATAAATGCCTTGCGCTGCACAACATACTTATCTATTATAAAATATCTTCTCTTACATCATAGGGGTGGTCGATGCTTAATATCCAAGAAATATAACCAGTGTTGATTTCGTGCGTTTATTTGGATAATAATTCAATAGTTATCCTGAACTCCGCAATAAATTTTGCGTCAATATTATGGAAGCTATAGAAATAGATAGTCGTATAAATAACGACGCATTTAATTTACTTTACGTTATAGGCTTCAATGTGAATAAATATTTAATAAGAAATTGGTAGCAAGAACGTTAAATATAGAAAAAGTGGGTAGCTAACTTTTTAAGACATTATCGAAAAAACTCCATTAACAAAAGAAACAAATCTAAATTATGGTAACAAACAAAGAACGCCGAAAGATAGAAAGTTAATGGAAATAAATAATAATAAAGATAATACTGGCAAGATTTAACGCGTCGCCATGATGCATTTCGAGTCCATTATTCAACGTGTAGTGTAGAGTGTAGACCAAAGTCGTGATTTAAGTATGGTCATTGATTTATATTTTGTATTAGAACGCTGAGGTAATGTAATGGATGTATGGTATACTAGAACATCTCTAGATTAGGACACTGTCATATAAGAAACTTATAGCGATGCTATGAAACTGTTTATTATTTTAAAAAGCGCAGCCTCATTAAATTTTAATTACATTATTTTTTTGCTTACAAATATTTTAGGCATTATATTGCTTGTTATTCCTTTTGACATTACGAGTGTTAAAGTTAACTTTCATATAAGAAGGAGAACAATTTATTAATATTGGTAATTTGTGTCTATCCAATCAATTCATTTCCAAATTCTTTGTGGACCTTCTCACGAGAAATTACTATATACCTACATAAGTATACTGTATAGTGTTCTATTTACTATTTTATCATACCAAACTACTACTTGCTATTGCAAAAATATCTTAGTGACTCATTTTACAAACATCATCGACACATTTACTGCGATTGTACGCAGACAAATTGGTCCATCTTGCGAACAATTACTGTCTTGTTAAAAGGAATTTATCGTTCGTAGCTGACATTATCTCAGTACGGCAATTGACCAAGCTCTCGTACCCATATTTCAACGTCTTCTCATGGCAAAAGTTATCGAGACCCACTTGAAGATGGCCGCCCCATTCATCATGTGAGTCAGAACTAAAACTCTTATAAACATTACATAGATCACTTCAATTACCAACGTGAGACATCATTTAAGCTTACCTAAATTTTATAATGTATTTTGTATTCACAGTTCGTATTTATTAATTTGCGGAAGAAGGCGTATTGGCTACGCATTCCTACCTTATTGTAACTGTTGTCTGTTATAGGCTAATGCCTATAAGTTTCGAAATTGACCAGGATACCAGTTACTAATTCAAGGCAATAAACATTACGGACACTTCATTTCGTACAGCCCAAGAGAAATACCATTATTTCTTTTCTTCAATTCTGATGGTAAGCTCGGAGCGCCAAAGGGATTAATTCCCAGGAGATCGTATGCGCCCGCGCACGGTCGCCCGTAATCTGCCTGATTTCATGTTTGACATTCAATTATTTACGCTGTACGGATCCGTCCATCAGGATCTTCGGATCGTCTTACCGTTGAGTTATTAACTTCGCAAACGACCGTTCGAGAGACACTGGTGTGTAAAGGGAAAATATTTTTACATGAGTTTGCGAATTAATGTAACGGTTTTTTTTTCACATTAATCGTTTGTTTTGTATACCTATTCAAGATTGTAATAAAATGTACCTATGTGTTATAGTAAAAATAATAAAGTAAACAAGATTAAAATACATGTTTAGAAGTAATTTTCTAGAAAATTTCGTTAAGCGTATCTTAACGGCACTTTATACTTGTACCTAAACACATTATATTGAGATTGAAACAAATTAATTTGTATATCACTAAGTATGATAAGCGCATATAATCAACCATATAAAAGAGCTTTCCAAGCATGAAAAATATAAGTCCCGTGTAATAAATTGTGTTGGCATTCGGAGATTGATAGGGAATCTAAACGAGACAGTATTACACCCACTCGATGTAAACTTCAATCGTGTAATACACAAATCACTAAATAATCAATTGCATTATGCGAATTTAATCGATTCAAAGCATCGGTATCAATAGGATCGAGTCGACGCGTGGGCGTAACGCCATGTTATCCGTCTGTCAAAGACTGCTACGCGAATATTGTATTTATTCTTATAGTTTGAATAGAGAATTCTAGAATATAGAATTCTTATAGAATACTTCTTTTTCTGTCGGTATCTTCATTACTGAAGGTCGTAACCTTAAGGAAAGTCCTTCACAGTTCTTTTGACCTCCATTTCTCTCATGTTCGGCTTTTCTCAAGGCGGATGTTATTAGAGATTCACTGCAAAATACATAATATAAAAAAAACACAAGCTCAAATTATATCTATTCTCTTATACTTACGACTTGTAATTGTGGCTTAGATGATCAGAATTCAATGGATTCTGATCATCTAAGCGTTAAAATAATCTTACTTTCAAATTATAAGTCTGTAATATTAGAATTCTCTGTTAGAGAAGCTAATTTTAGAGACCTTTTAAAGATAATATGAGATATACTTCAGTTTTCTAGATCATTAAGGCTGCTAAATTTATTTGAATATCACTTAAAAAACCATCTGAATTTGACACAGACGTAAAGAATCAAATGTTAAAGCAAAAAAATGTATGGAAGCTCTTTATAGGTACTATTCATTTGAATGTTATAGACATACTTTACTAAAATTTTATGTTAGTACATATTAAACGTAAGAAGATTATGAATATGAATGAAAACACTTAAAATAAGCATAAAACTGATGAATATAACAAAATCGACTGCCACAGAGGTCTTGTTAATGGACCATAAACACGTCATTAAAACATATTGCCTATCAATGTAGCAATACAAGAATAGTATTATAATAAGACAATACAAAACCTTATTTTAAGAGCCACAGAATTCAAAATCCTAAAACAAATTAACTGTGACCAGATATATACACATAATTATATTATAGAACCACAGACCTATATAATTAATTAAATAAAACATGCATACAACTTATAGGCTAAAAGGTTTGACACTTAACTTTTTGAACCGGGGTATATATCAACGCGCTATGTGATAGAGCTGCAATTTTATCTGTCTTGTTGCAATAAAATTTGAATTTTTCGATAACCGGCGTTTTTAGTCAATGAAAAAACAGCTTGACTGAATGACAGAATTAACAAATTTTAAAGACTGATGGCCGAAAAAATATATAGGTACTTGAAGAGTTTGTAGAGTAATAACCTTAATTCACGTTGCATGTACAACATGTATATTATAAACTGATGATGTAAAGTGTTCATGGGCTGAATAAACAGATGGCGGTACAGGTTACGGAATTAATTTATATCAATAGTTCTACCTGTCCATTAACACTAAGGGTTAAAAAGAAAGAGTGATGTGACCAAATAGAGGATACAAACAATTTATGCTCTCATTTTAAACTTTTTGTGACAAATATACTTAAATATTTAAATAATTTACGAATAACGGTCAAATTTCGAACCATATGCGACCGCTAGGACAAATAATAATCTGCCTGCTGCATCTTGCATAGACGATACTTAAGTCTTAAATTATCTATTCTTTAAAATAGCGGTTTTGTGTAAAGAGCAATAATTTCTTCACCTTAAGCACCTATAGAAATATGTAAGCTTCGGTCAAATATAATGACACCAAAGGCCAGAGGCTTACGTCAAGTTATAGTTATATGAAAACAAACCAGAAACAATTATACTTAGTGTGTGTAAAAGTATCAACGTCAAAAGTCAAAATCGGTTCGGCTTTAAAAGTTTCGGTTGGAAAGTGAATATCGGAGATACGTTATTGGCAATGACCATCGCGGTCCTCATGAGTAATAGGTCTCTAGGTCGGACGTGGTTGTCCATGGGTCGCCGTGACCACACAACATCAGGTGGACTGCATGGTTAGTTACTACACTTGCTCCTCATAAACGACAAAAAAAAATTAGATTCCCTATTGGAACTTCTCATTAGCGTTACTAAAACATTTACAAGCACCTAGTAGATTTCAATGCTTTTAGACAATGGGCGTTATATGTGTTAACGTCAGTTGTGAAATACATAAATTACATGGATCTTATTCAAGTATTAACGGTTTAGAAGCACTAAATTGATATTACACGGTCGTGACAACCGATTGATTGAACATTGCGTAAAGTTAGTGTTTCAATTAAGTTAGCTATTATATTATAATATATATACTCGTATATTGTAAACTTTTATATCAATACCTTCAAAGGTTTTAGTAATACATACATAATATAATATGTCAGTAAATATAAGAAAGAGGTTCTTAATTCGACTGCATTTTTTTAAAATGTTTATA
>DWQK01004602.1:0-10284 GCA_018231225.1 Noctuana stator
GCTCCAGGCCTTCCCCGGTTGTGGGGAGAGACCCGTGCCCAGCAGACATAAAAAGGTTTGAAGGCATACCTAAGCAGTGTACCTATATCTCTCACTAGGTATACCCATATTGCCCATATATATGTAAGTTAAGTTCTAGAAAAAGTTTTAACCTATGTAATGCTTTTTAATCCAATTCTTGTCAAGCGAGTGTTGGTCGAGTTCTAGAGAAGATTGTATGTCACTTGACACCGGAGTCTAATAGTCACGCGTCGGTACTCCGCAGTTTGCACTACTTCTGCTAAATTTGTAAACCATATTTTATATACTATTTAAATTATATTACTATAAAAAGTTTATAAAGTTTTCATATTTCAATTTTTATATAGGTAATCATAACACTAATATAGATAAACTACACAAAATATGTAAAATAATATTTCTAATGTTTTTGATTCACTTGTGCTATATAGTTAATAGTAGGTATATTAGTCGGCAAAGTATAATAAAATATTATATGAGTAACTATTATTTACCCTGTGGCCAATTAGGCGTAGAGTGCTACAAAAATACCGGTGTGAGTATTAGCCGAAAAGTACTGACAGTACAAAAGTCTACTAACAATACAAAAATGCAAGAAATAATCAATTAACAATGAGATCGCTAGAAACACCTGAATAAACATAAAGCTTTTTGTTTATATTTACTCTACGTTGCTATATTCTTTTACTACTTGTAAAAATGCAATCTGATTACGCGAAGCGAATTGGATTTATTGGGTTCATTAAGTGATTCTCTCGGAGTCCTGACGCGAGCGCTGCGGGCCAGCCGAGGCGACAGGCACGTCCTGCCTCTCCACACTACTCGAACTGCTGGCGAGACTGCATTTAGCCAAACCTCTTTACGCAAACTACGAGACACTAAAATAATTGACGGCTCGTTCATTTGAATGAATATTACTTATTAATACGTTTCCTATTATTATTTTTGTCTCCAGATGTGTATAGGCTATTCACAATAATCGGATTTGATCAGGATTTTAACATAATACCTAATAAGATTACTGACTTACTTAATCTTAACCTTAACGAGTTATAAGGAGCGAGTTTGAATTGACGGGGTTGTTCAGAAGTGTAGAATAATTTTTTCAGTTACTAGGTACACGTAAAAAATCTCTCTAACTGCAGACCGAATATGGCGACAAACTGAACTCGGAATATGACGGCAAGATCATAGCCACACGTTGGCCAGGCTCGACAGTCGCTTTCATATGCATGATACGGATTAACGTGCAGTTGACAGGTGAATTCCGCCAGAGAGAAATTTGAGCTCTTGTAAACCTTTGCGCTAAAAGCCATATTTAAGCTGTTTCTTTCTACAGTTCACACATTTAATTGATTTAAATATTCTGTTTACAAAAAAGCTACATTATTGTAACGATACCGCATTGCTTTAATTAATCTATTCTTGATTCTGAATAAACTGTATAATTTTATTTGAAAGGGTTAACTCACTGCTCATTAATATAAACATGCCAATACCCATGGATCACATATGGGGAAGAGTACTCTTCAATCTGCCAAGGCTTCGGACAAAGGGTGAAAGTTTGTTCGGATATTATCATTCTTTTATTGCTGAACATTGTTTGTTCGATTATGAACGTTTGCTTAGGGTTATGCGCTTGTAAAATTGATTTATGGCCGCTCTGAGATGATTAAGTACATAAAGTTGGGGAAGAAGTTATAATGAAATGGTCAAGACGATTATATTAATCATTCGTTTTGTGCAACCACTAGCTAGTTAGGGTTAGTAAAGCCCATGGTTAGTAAAATGGAAGTTTTACAAGTGTAAGACACTGTAAAACTTTCGGCAACTTTTTACGGCAATGATACATTTTGGGACGTTGAGAAAAATAACCAATAAACTTCATCATATTTCTAATAAAGTGGTACCTAATTTCCAAAACACATGTACAAATTTTTTTCTCTATAGAAAAAAATTGCAAACTAAGGTCTAAAAATGTTTTGAACCAGTTTTTTTGTGAAATAACTATACCATTTGCGAATTAAGATGTCAAAATATATCATTCAATGAATCTTTTTGACAAAACCGGTGTTACCATGACACTGGTGCCAATGTACGAGATAAAAAGCGGTTTTAAAAAGTTGGTGGAATGCAGGCAATGTTCTATTCTACTGTTTTCAAAAATCGTATTCATGAACTGCAGTTGGAGAGAGCAGTTTTAGCGACACGATCCCTGGATACTATTCTTTTTTACCGTTCACTGCACCTGCAGAACTGTTCTACTTTTTACGGCATCTGTAAAGTTTTATTAGATGTGTTATATAAACGGAATGGAGCTGTTGCAGTCTTATGAAGTTTTAAGCTTGGCATTTGGTAAAATTGGATCAACGTCAGCATGACTTGCATTTATTTATACATTTATTTATTTATAGAAGTAGAAATGTATTACTTTATCTATAGACTAAATGTTGTGTTAAGATTAAAATTCAAAAATTTCCGTGACGCTCTGCCCAGTCGCAAAGTATAGGACGTTCTCAACTACACATTTTTTTAAAGTGACATCAAAAACATCTTGGTGAAGAAAATGGAGTATAGTCCTCATGTTACTGAACGTCACTCTCTTAGTACATTGAGCATTGTCAACTAATTGAGACTTTTACACATAAATTAATTTTTGTAATCAACAGAAAGCTTTCTATGTATGAAAACAAAATTTTACTATATCGGGGAAAAACGATTGTAATCTACTCATTCCAGATATGAAAACAAAATGTAGCGTTGACATTTAATTAAGCTGAGCGGACGAACTGACATTTACGAGTGGTCCATGTACCGGTGCATTCGTTCCTCATTACCGTGTCTGACCCAATTCGAAAAATAATAATATAAAAAATAACGCTTCACATTCATAGGTTGACGTGCATTGTGGATGCCATGGATTTTATGATTTATCTACTAGATCTAGATAAACTTTACTGTAACGCCGGTCCCGGAGACTATTATTCGCCCCTTGTGGCAGGCAGTGGATACCGTCATATTCTGGATAGCTCATATTCTGGTCCCGAGCTACGGGGATAATATTTTGTCCTATCCACTGCGTCCTTTAACAAGCACCCAGGTTAACTGGTATTATTTACGCATACTATGAATCTTAATTAAAACTAAAGTATCGCTCCCGCTTTCAACTTAACCACCATAAACTTTACCTCCCGTCACGTCGCATTTATTACCAACCTGTCACATAATATGTTATATTATAAAATGCTTATTAATAGGTCATTATAATCGTTTTATCATTATTATGTATTCGTATTTCACTATTTTGCTTTGACAACTATAACTTATTTATTGTATTGTATTTTTTATATATATTAATATATTTAATATTATCAGCATTTTCTCAATCTGCGTGAATTTAGTTTGAAGTACAAATAAAGGATAGATCCGTACCTCCATCTATTTGAAATATACAGTACCGACTTGTAATATTGCAGGAAGCCTACTGTCAAAATTTAATTAACCTGAGCAGCTCTATCCACGCCTCATTACCTGCTGCCTGCTGGCTTCCCAACGCTTGAATTGATTGCCAGACTGGTAATGACATTTAGTGCTTACTGTGGGACATTTCCAGCATATATGGCTTTCAGCATAGCATATTTAACGATGCCTATCATTAAATATTGTATTGTATTTGTATTTATATATCTACTTAGCACTACTAGTACTTCTAGTATTAAGTAGAACTAGTATAAAGGATACGAAACGAAGTAGGCACTACTAGTACTGAGTAGATAGCCTCCAGGATAGGAACTAACTACGGTTTTTTGTATTAGCTGCCTCATATTTTTGTTTGTGTTCTTGTTTTAGAAAAGAAATGACGAAGTACATATTGTTTATTTTCACACACGGTAATTTTACTTGCAGGTTGGAATTAATTTTCATAAATTTAAATTACTCTTGAAATTTTGCGCTTCCGTAGTGGTTTATATCAATAGATATAGTTACTAGGCTTTGTTTTGTATAAATTGTGCGCACTTAAAGTTTTTAAGTATCAAAACTTTTCATTACCGACATCAGAAGTTAAATCAAGTAAGTTAGATTGTTATAATATAGTTTTAATTTTTAACATCTCCAAAATTTATCTAATAGATTATATGGCTCTATAGAATGTTATTTTATCTTTATTATGTTAATTTTAGTGTTATTTATTTGTCCAGAAAATGATCTATTTGAAGAACCTGTAATGGCGGATAGATTCTGAAACCAAATACATAACTTACACATTGCAAACGTTTAAAAACTAAGTAAGTCGCGACTTTACAAAATCCTAACACGAAATGCACAGAATACAAACAGTACTTACGTAAACGGTCGCTATAATTCTAGCTGAAATATTGTTAGAGCCGACGGAAACTATCCACCAACACGAAGTTTAGCAGTTTTCTTTTTATCCAAGTTCAGTTCAAACGATCGCCCGCAGCTAGGTTTCAGATGCGGTGGAAACTAAACTGGCAATTTCTAGCTTAATGACAAGAAAAAGCTATAAAAAAATTCAAGAGGAAAGTTTAAACCCAGTTTAAAATCTATTTAACTTATAACCATTTTTTGCCACCGCTCTGTAAGACTAAACCTTGTTTTGCCTGCAAAGGTCAAGCAATTTTACTTCTACTTTTGACTCACTGCTGGGCAAGAGTCCCCACAACGGAGGAAGCTGAACTCTATTAAAAAGTCGCTTCAAGAAGTACAATCTACGTCAATAGTCTGCTGCTAAAATTGATAGATTGATAGCATCTTTTGTTTAGTAGCTCAATGCACAAAGCTATTGCCGCGCCGGAAGCGAAGCCAACTAAACTACCAATTTGTAGTTTGATGACACGACAAAGGGTCGCATCGCGGCGGACGCACCCGACCTAACTCAATTCTGTATCCACTAGCAATTTGCTAGCAAAGGCCCTTAGCCTGTTCATTTCAATGTACATTTTGTCTACGACGGTCAGAGATTTCCGGAATATCTCAACACAAGGGTTTGCCGTGATAGAAGTGACCTTTTGCGGATAATCTGATATGTAGCTCGCTCTCAGTCTGGTTCAACTTTCGTAAGACGAAGAAACTGTTGCTGCGGCTGGAAATTTGTATACCTTACTTTTATGTGTGACATTTCTCAATTAACTTGAATTAGTTTTGATTTTAAAGATTTGATGATATACATTTTTTTATACCCATACATTACCATACATTACATGCACTTTACTGCCACAAGGAAAATTTACTATGGTTCTTTTTTTATGATAGAGTTGTGAGGCTAATTATCAAAATCTAAACTTAACTAGAGTAGGTAAATTTTATAAGCAAAAAGTCTTTTGTAGAAGCCGTCTTCATATTGATAAAATTACGAGCGATTGGTTCGAACAACAAACTAATTTTGGACAATCATAATTTAAGAGCAAGAAAATTATATCATCAGCAATATAAACTCGGAGATAGGTATTTAGCTCGTGGTTCGATCGAGTATTTAGTTATTGCAGCGTAACCATGGTTACGGGAATGACAACACGCTTTCAAGAGGTAAGACGTGTGAGGGGGTGGTTGGGGAAACTTATCAGATAATTGACTACAACTGCCTTCGGACGGACTTCAGGTTGAATACGAACTGTCCTTAGAGAATAACGAGAAATCTTCTATTTAAGAAATTCTTTAAGTGTCAACGGAATAGTATCTTAATTTATATTCAAGCAGTAAAAGATTTGATTTGATTTAACCACCCGCTCTCATTATCTAAACTGTAACTAATTTTGAAACTATTTTACATTTACATTACCTTTGCTCCCTATCAACATTCTACGAATATAAAGTTCGAAAGTTCGTAAACTAATGCCAACTCATTAATACTTCAAATTCTATAGGTATACATAAATAGAAAGTACCTATACCTACATAAATAGTAAGTGTAGTTGGTTATCTTACCAATATTATATTTGATGAAATCATATCATATTTAAAGTACCTACTGATATATATTTAGTTCAATAACCTGGTATTAATTTATATTTAGAAGTACCTAATTGTAGATATAATAGCCGAAATTAATTAATTCGATACTAATTAAAACTTAATCGTGTGTACCTATGATTCAAAACGTTTACAGAAATAAATCTTTTTGTTTAAATACTTAAAAACTTTTGAAATTAATATTAAGAAATTGCATGTCAACAAAATAATAAATACGAGTGGCTTCAACCCTTTTTTTATGTCCCACTGCTGGGCACGGGTCTCTCCTCACAACCGGGGAAGGCCTGGATCATACTCCACCACGCTGCTCCAAATGCGGATTGGTGGAGATACGGGTTAGTGGCCAACCCGTGCCGGATGTTGTCAAACCGCCCAAAGGGCCTACGAGTAATAATAATAAATACGAGTAGGTCTCGAAACGACATTCCCTCGTATGATCTGTTACCTCAAACAAACCCATCTTATCTCGCATTAACGGTGTCGTATTATAAAGCCAAAGATTAAACTATTTTCCATATACATTGACTCCTCTTCCTCATCAGCATATCACAGATATTGTAATGTTATGTTTCGAAGTGAACAGCGGGAGTCACGAACTAATGTCGGCTCATCAATTCATCATGCATGCGTAAACTTAGTAAAGCAATCGGAGCTTACGAGGGGTGCGTCTCAGACGATGCTTGTCTATAGATAGCTATCAGATTAGGGCCCGGAACCATGTTTAGTGATTAGATGGGTATGTGTGATCTCTGAACCGAAACTTGGATTAGTCTTGTTACCGGCAATTAGCAAATTGCACTTCTGAATGCTTACGTAAGATTCTGATTCTGTAACTTAAATTTACATCGATACCTTCTTAATAATCCATCATGTGGTTGTGGTTTGGCATTAGTTACACCATTCTACATTTTGATTAATTGTTGACGATATTCTTTACCTGCTGGGTAAGGGTTAATAAGTTTTATGAGAGTAGTTCAAATCTCCGAAGGTTTAAGGCCGCAGTACTCTTTGCTGGTGCGGATCATATTTCCTGTCGATGCTTGCTTTACATACAATTTATTTAACCATTTTTTTACTCATAAAAGTATAAACAAAAAACATAAGTTAATAAGGAAACATTGTCGTTATTGCAAAGCAACAACAACGTGTCGTCGTAGTATCGTCGTTTGTTTTGAAAACTTTTCCTTGTAAATTTAAGCTGCTGAAGATGAATAAATAAAAGGTGAATGTGGCTCATCAGCCGTTTGCGCTCCCTTGCACCGTCGGCGTCGATGAGCGAGTTAGCGCGCCCTTTGTGCATTACAGTGCGCCGCCGCGCCGGGGGCAGGCCGCTGGCTACGACTGACACTTAGGGGTGTGCAATGATGAGACATTGTGCTAGGTAAAAAAGAAAAAGTAGAATATCTTAGATGTAGAAGCAAAAACAAACTAAAACACTCGTTTGTTATGAAATCAAAGTAAGCCAAGAATGGCTTTACATTTTTTTATGTAAAGCAAGTACCACAAACAAGCATACAGGTGGTGATGTTGTTGCTGCAAACCTTTCTATCTATATCTATTATATAGCACTGAAGTCTACTAAGTAGTAAAGAAGAATTTTGAATCGCGTCGTATTCAAACGTTTATCGTTTACCTAAGAAAACGGTTTACATAACTTTGCGGGAATTGAAATTATTGATTTTCGCGGTAGCATGAATACCTACTCATAAATACGTAGTGAACGTTCCAAAATGTATTCGTGTAAAACAAATTGATTGAAATAATTTACTCGTAGAAGTAAAATGTAGGTTCATTTATTGTCAGAGGTATCTAGATTGGCGCGCCATGAATTTATTAAAAGCAGCCAATTTCCATTTTCATATCTGAATTTACTTAATGAATCGACCTTTCACTCCAATCAAACTTATTCGTTGCAAAATTTTAAAAGCAGACTAAAATTTAATGGAGCCCAAGTATGTTTTATAACTATGAAGGTAAAACTTACACTAATTTTAATATTACGCATCATAATCTATTATTTCATTTGAGTCTTGGTATGTAAATAAACGCAGTCCTAACAAAAATTGATCACCTTTACATTTAATCATAATACGAGTATAACACAAAATTGTGTAACAAAAATAAAGAATTATATAGGTCCTAAAATTGACTCAATGAAAAAGCGCTCTAAGAGTGATCCTGCGAAACTAATCCTGGTGAAACATTGTCGTTTTATAAATCGTGGCTCTACAGCGGCCAGCCACCGAAGGCATAAAGTGTTCGGCGCGGGACGAGCTGAATTTAATAGCTGAGCATAATTCAATTGTTCCAGCCTGCCGGCCTGTGAAACTATATTCCTTTTGCGCCATGAACCGGTCTGTTCGACCACTCGTTTTGTTTTATTTGCAGCTTTTAAATGGATTACGTCCCACATAATCTGTTTCAAAATTTATTTCGTGCCTCCCAATCTTGTGTGGTAAATTAAATGGACTTAGGATTATGTTGATTATTTGATTTAGCTATTTTTGTACAGAACATGGTTCTGTTTTGTATAAGTAGTTTTTCTATTGTTATTTTTGTATTTCAGTCCAAACTTTATAGATTCTGTGTATATTTCGTAGAGTATACTTATACATATTTCTGCGATTATATTTGCGTCACTAGAAATACAATAAGAGCAGCAAGAAATCTGATTATGTCACATAAAATATTCTAATATATATTTACGCGAAATCGTCAACACTGAAACTCAACTCTTTCTGCAACAGAATGGTTACCTATATAGTGTTATTACATCAAATTACAGTATCATAAAAAAAAAAACAAAAGTCTGTTGCAACATTATTGGCGTATCCCCCACGTCCGGACGATATCATTATGACAGTGATCAAAACAAAATTGGAAATGATTGAACTATATTGGGTAACGCAGCGGTTCATTGTTCATGTTCATATGAGACCGTATTGAGGGCTCATATCGTTACAGCAGCGTACGCACATCGCCACATGTGGGCTGAAAGTGGAAATGAAATGTCTATCCGTTCCGTAACGAAGGACTTTGATTGAAAAAGAGAAAAATTTAATAGATTTATTGCTGTGACATTGGTTGACGGATAGTGGAACTCTTTAGTGGCTGCAGAATAATCAATTTTCCTTAAAAAAGGCCAATGTTTAGAAACAGTTCATTGATAACTATTACTACAAATAGAGTTATTAAATATAAATCAAAGCACCCTTTTATATTATAATATGAATTAAATAATTATTCTGTTCATATTTTTTTTATTATTTTATGTTTTAGTTCGGGTTGCTATTACAGCGCGTTTTTTTAGTTATTATAATAATAGCTTTATAGCGATTATAACATACAAACAAAAATATGTCAAAAACAATTGTACTAAGCTTGCTGATTGGCTTTAAAAGCATTCACGAAATATAAAACTTTTACGAAGGGGTCGAACTGTGGCATCAGCAAACAATCATTCTCGTTAGTTCCCTGTTGGGCGCCAATTATACCGCGCCATCGGTGTGATTGCACGGAAAATTGCCAGTGCGGCGCTGCTATTCAATAAATAACTATATTAAACATCAATTTACTGTTGCGATTCCTTTCATATTGCAATTTCACTTATTTATTTGGTGAATACCTCGTTAGGTATCACTTGATTAATTTTAATTTTTGTAATTGTTTATAGATAGGTACACCTTGCCGGCCAGGGTGATGGAATGCCAATCGGTGACACACATGCCTTTTCAGAACTCTATGGAGAACACTCATGCAGTTTTTGTTTCGATGTTTCCCTTCATGGTTACAGCTAATGACTTTTAACAGACGCGATTTAAAAATATTATTGGTGCGCTGGGATTTAAACCGAGGCCTCTCAAATAAGAGGCCTAATCACAATTTATTTAAAACCGTAAAGTTAGTTACAAATAATAAATAGGTATGCCATAGTTATCTGATAATAACCGACACAAACATAGCCTAGTAGGTCAGAGAGGTATTTAGTTGCCAATGTTGCCATTTACAACTGACTCAACGCCGTATATACTCGTTTATTATGAAAACAAAATGTTATCCCTGAATTGAGCATCGAAACGGTTACTTAACAATGCAGCCGCGGACCGCAGGGAGGTGTAACGAGTAATGTCCAATTTACAATTCACGCGTCGGTAATGCGATTTATCCAACCCTTTGTGCCTCGCTTCGCCTACAAGCCGTGCCGTCCTGCCCGTTAGATAAATTACCAATGACAAACTATGTTAAGTGTACCTATGTCCTATTTTATTTCCA
>DWQK01004603.1:0-10283 GCA_018231225.1 Noctuana stator
TTGATGAAATTTGTTGTGTGTGTTCAAGGGGACTTGAGAATGGTTTAGATTCACAATTTAGTCAGTCTTTTTGTATAGGATATCTATATTCATGAAGAAGGCTATCAAGGTGGAACCGCGTGACACAGCTAGTTTAATATAATTCATCATTCTAGAAATGGCTATTCTGATTAACTTCTGATAATAATTACTAAATAATAATATTAATATACCTTATATTATATTCTAATTTCATTCAATAATCGTATCTTTAAATTTATTTTTCATTTTTCTATATGCACGTCGTAACTTTTCTCCATTCTCGGGTTAACGGTTAACAATAAGTCATACCTGAGTCTGCCATTTAACTACCCCTGGTTTTCCAATAGTTTCGGATTGGGTTCGAGTTGGAATAGCGATCGGTATTGTAATATTTTCCAAAAACTATAACGAATTAACACTAATGTTTAGTTAACACTATTTTTCAAGATTTTACTAATAATTACTTTCTCATTTATGGACAAAAATACCGAATTCTACTCTACTATACGAGTACATCGGCGAAAAACCAATGAAAACTTTAAATTATTTCGTTATCAAAACTATCAAATCAAACATTAAGATGCCAGTGACAGACTATTACGACACAATTACGAGACGATTGTAATAGCAGACTCGCGACCCCGAGAAGTCTATCAATAGAGGTAATGTGAGATGAGCGCCGCTATTAAAGTGTCTACTACTAGATTAAGTACCTAGTAATCTACTTGTATTAACAATCATTGCTGATTGATCTTATAGCGATGGAGTAAATGTCACTGTGGTAATATTTGGTATACGTAAATATATAAAGTTATTTTTCTAAAATCATATTTTTATATTAACAACATTTTTCCTAATAGTTCCCATTACTAGAAAAAAAAGTTAGTAAAAACCTAAAATATATAAAAAAATAATAAAGCATATAAACAAAGAAACAAACAAAAAAGTGATAAAGATAAAAAAATATGAACACCTTCATTGTTTAAAAGCTTAAGGGAATATAAATGGGAATTTTTCTACCTACATTTAAATTTATGTCCAAAACGAATGAATATGCAGTGTTATTTATAAAAATACAAAGTTGAACATGAAAAACAAACTTAATCAGAGGTAAGTTGGGATAGTCTTTCTGGAGCGCGTATTGTACTGGGAAAACAGAAACCCAGTAGAGAGGATTTAGAGCTATTTGTTACAAATAATTTCTATGATAATTAAAAAATCTCAGTGATATCCTGTATCAATTTTTGGGTTTTGTCTATTTATTATGTTGAACCGGACATCTCTAAAAACTTATTAAATTAACTATCACTTTGGCGGTTATTCAAATTTTTTGTCTATTTAACAGTACCTATTACGTGAAAAATCATTTATTTGAATGCAATTGTGTGCGTGTTATTATGAAACATTTGAAACCCATTACTATAATATGAGAGATACTTTCATGCAATAAAAAGAACTATACAAATTTATAAAGATAAACATTGATTAATTTGGCTTAAGCATGAGTGTTCAAAGCATTAAAAGATCCACGTGACACATTTTACTCTTTTTCTCATCTTTGTATAGTTTATTAGTTTAGTTAGTGCTTTTGCGCACTTATCTGATGTTCTTTATAAAGACCTGGGGTAAGGGGGACAGGAAATTAGTTGTAACGCCAGTAAATTTTATTTACACTATAGAGGCTACTCTATGGATGTTGAAATCGAAGGCCTGTAAAAACTTGGTTCATTTGGTCGAATGCATTGAGAATTTTAATACCTACTTTCCTTTAACTTTACTTGTTAGGATCTCGTCGGCTGTGGTGTGGTTCTTCATCGATTTCGGATAACCACTAGATACGTTTCTGGTTTTATTATTATCAAAAATCCTAAAGACTGATAAATTATGCTGTGTATTTTGCACTAACGTCTACAATACTCTATTATATAGTAGGTCAGGATTGGCTAGAGGCACAATAGTTTTGTAACTACATAATATTTGATAATCGCCATATTGGCGCTGATCGTTGAGGAAAGTAGTCGGTGGCGGTGGTGAGAGTACTAGGGACTAAAACTAGGGACTGAACACTGAGGCCTATGACTAAATTTTAATTCTGAGCAGGTATCATCACCTCATCAAAGACGCGCTACAAGAATATCTGTAATTTTTCTGTCTTATTTCTATAAAAAAATATTTTTTCGAAGTTACAAAACTTCATACGTTTTTATCCTTTATAAAAATGGATTCATTGTTTATTTATTTCCTATTTATAGGGAAATAAATAAACAATGAATGTTTATTCCAATCTGAAGAAGTTAAAAGTGTCATTTATCTGAATTCGGTCTCCGCAACAGATTGTTAAATGAGGGTACGGTAAGTGAATTGTTGTAATGCCTACGAAATACGACAAAATACCGATTCAGTTGTCATGCAAAGGAACAACTAGAAACGTTATTCTTCAAACACACTTGTTTTATTACTTCCATTTGGTTGTTACGCTTCATTTGGTATACCTATCCGAACCTCATAGTTAAGTCATCAAAAGTTTAAATCAAGAATTTTTAAAATCGGTTAAGAATTGACGGAGGTATGGAACTACAAACCCACAAAAAAAATTAGCAGCAGATTTGAGAACACAGTCGTGGTAAAAAAGATTTGTATATACCTAATAAATTTATCGTGGTCAACGATAAATATAAAGAAAATATCAAAATTCACCACATTATTATCTACTCATACTTCTTGCGAGAAATTGTGTGACGGCTAGCCTCCATCACTTTATTTATGTTAGTACAGTTTACGTTATATGTGAAAACTATCCCTGACTTATCGCTTAAGTGTAGCAGTGAAACAGGTAAGGAAAGGAGGCTACGGTAAATTCGAGTCGCGACAACAAATCCACCTCATGATTGCGATATTAAATTTGCAAGCGTTTTATTGCGTTACTTCCCGGATTCAGCAGTGAGCTTTTTTCTCTCATTGTACCAAGTCTGCCAGTTTGTTGTAAGTATATATTTATGTTGAAACTTGAATTCGTTGTGGAAATTATTAAAATTAAAACTATTAATGAGATATACTGAAAATACGCTGAACCGTTTTTTGCCAGCAACAGTATTTACTAAATAAACGGTTGCTTACAGCTTTACTGAGAAATAGAGTATTAATATTGTTTTTTTAATACAAGCATAACATAAGTAGATAGCTATTACAATATTAATTTACATTGGGTTGAATTCTTATAGGTACCTTTATAATATTGCTGTAACCTATATAATGTGATAAAACATTGTAACATGCACCATGTAATATTTTTTTAATGTTTAGTTTATAACATGCACGTCAACAAAAAAATGCGCAGTACAAAGCGATTAACAATGCAGTTCAGAATTCCGAACATTTAAATTTCCGAGAATTCAGAAAATAACTTCGTAACAATACTAAAATATTTAGCGAAAGGTGGTTAAAATGTGTGAAGATGCTTCGAAGGATATCTATTGGGATAGTTTACTACAGCTTTTCACCGTTGACTTTGATGGCGTACTAAAATAATTCAAAACCTGTATAATCGACTTTAGTACGTAAGTATTAAAGGATAAAATTGAATAACGGCTAGATAGAGTTACAATTTATATTTTTAGGTTCAAGTCGGTTGCGTGTACCGCGGCGTAGTACCCGTAGGACTGAATAAGTAAATGCCTCGAATAAATCAAGTTAATTGCGACAGAGCACCTCCTCGTATGAACCAGCAGCCCTCAAGTGCCTATAGTTTGCAAAGAAACACGAACCGTACCTACTCGCCTTTTATTCAGGAATCTAATCATCCTGCGAATTAGTTATTGATGTATTAATCAAACGAAGTTTATTTATTTAACAGTGCTCCGTCACTTAAAATAACCTTTTGCCGTTATCAGCTTATGCGAGTCACACGTCAAATAACTGGCAAACACTTCCTTCTAATTGTGTTTTTTCTTCTTCTAGGTGTGTGAGTCACCGGTACATGGCTGATGGGGACAACGGTAGTATACCGTACTGTACTTAGGTACAAACGTAGAAACACATTGAAACTATAAAGTTACAGTTACTCATAACGTTCGATATGACACATGCCATTCAAATCATTTTAAGAAACCAAGTTCATTTTATATTATAACATTATAACCATTGAAAAAACGCGATGTACTCGACGGCACTGAAGCGTAATGGTGATTTCCTGCTATTTCAGTAAACGGATTGTGATTAAACTTTAAATAAACCAAACGCCAAACTTTCAATAAAAAGCGTATATCGAGTATATCGATCGTAAAACCTAATTCGGATTTTTTAGATCAAGCCGAAAATTCTAAAGTTAGTTATCGAAAATTAATAATGAAACAACGGTGGAACGTAGTACAAGGCAAAACCTTTTCGCATTTACGAAAGTTTGTAGTTTCTCATACGTACATGCTTAATTTAGCACTCAATTCTAACATTTAATTTAAATTGTACACTTGAAAAGATAAATATAGCTTGAACTTTATCTTATTATAGCACCATTGTTCTTAACCATATTAAATTTTTGCAAACAAATTATTTTGTTTTTGTATATGAAACGTCACAAACTAAGTGAGGTACTTATTTTTGATACGAGTTTATATATCATAATTTTTTTAGCAAACCTTTTGCTATAGGTAAATTGTGAGTATTACTTCATGCAGATAATGTAGTAAATGGTACAACTTGTACAGTTAGTCCGAAGAGGTACCACCGCCGACCTCTAACCCATGAAAGAAATTTTGTGTCAAGTTGTTGTTTTGTAGGAGGTGTCTACACTTCCCTCCTGGAGACATTTAATTTGAGGCGACCATCTCAGTCCTAATGGGCAGCAACACATCCACATACGACTTCAGATAGGACTTCTCTCCATATACGAGTATATTCGAGGTTTTCTATCGGTCGTAACGACTAAGTACACTAGGTAGCCGATTGCTGGATTACGATATAATTTATCTTCATTCTTTATATTCTGTACCATACTAAGCTATTTACGCGCTCATGACTACTCATAATACCTACTACTCGTTTTCATATCCTTCTTTAAAATACTGCCTACACCAAATATCTACTTACGTAGGTACGCCGTGAAAGTTAATACATCTTGAACACATTCCGAGATAAAAAAAGTAACAAAACGCAATTTTACTGCCGGCAAATAAAATTATGAGACGAATGAGAGCAAAATGGAACCTGATTGTAATATAATATGTACGTATTCGGGGGAATTACAATCCGCCGTGCTATAAATACTAGCTTCTTCCCATGAAATTACATACGTAAGTAGGGGCTTTGTACGCTTGGAAAGTTATATATTTTCAGTTTTTGTAAGCATTTTGTTTATTAGCCATGTAACGTATTATAAACTACAGAAACTGCGTTAAAGGACTAGGAGAAGTCATTGTGTTTTTTTTTAATTTGTTACTATTTTTCGAGTGCTTTCTTGTAAATTGATGTGACGACTTGAATATTTGAATTGATTGAGTGGATTAGACCAGTGTTAGGAAAAGAAGATAACTCACGATAAGTTAGAAAAATAAAATAAATTTCTCGGGGGCCGTCTGGAGAAAGTTATTATTTCAATTACTATTACGATTTTCACTTACGATTCAGTTACTGTTACACACAAATAAAACAAATAATAAATTATTTAACAGTAAGAGAGAAATTTAACATGAAAACCCCATGACGACTATAAATTCTGTAAAACCCGATCGCAGCGGCTGTAATAAAAATAATTTTAAAACGCCCTCTATTAGGAAAATATAAAACTAATAAATAGCTACACTGCTAGCAAATAGAAAGTCGACAGCATAACACTAGTTTCATTTAGGTTGCCTCACGGAGGTTTTACATCATTACGACAGATGGCAATAGCATAGCTTCAACCCCGTACGGAAGCAAAGATGGCGCTGTTCAGAACTTACCCTGAAGTGAAATTTATTTAAGTTCGAAAAATATCCCAGAGAGTGCGTCTTGCTTATTGCATGAAAATTTAAAAATATAAATTTTTATTCAAAATTGTTAATAATAATTATTTTGATGTTATTGTACTTGAATTTTTTTTTTTAATAAAGTAATTAAATTTTTTATTTAATACAGATAACTAACTCGTAGCATGTAGGCTACGTGGCTGTAAATATGAGTTGTTGTACCAGACGACCTTTGGGCAGAGGAAACTAAATATTTAGTATTTTGTGTAACTTTTTTTATGTAAACTCAGTTTCTTAGTTAACTTTTTTTATAAAGTATTTTTATAATTTTATTAGCATTATACTAAAACCGTTAACATGTTAACCTTCAGCTTGTGAACCGCTATTTTGTATTGGCCGTTATTGTATTTATCTATTGAAAATATTGTTATTGACAATGCCGCGAGGCATTAGGCATTACTCCTTGTATCGTCTAGGTTTAGGTAGTAACATCAATAAATAAACAGCATACTTAGATATATAGAGAGTAAATAAAAATTCAGGCCTACCCAAAAAATCCAAGTAAAGAATGAAACATGATACAAAACAAGGAAAGAGAAAAATAAGCTTACTTGAAACATTAATAAAATCTTCGTATACCTTGTCAGAAACAGGCAAAGCTCACTGTCTGTTTAAGACGCTTACCTAACGTTTCAAGGGCTATTTTGAAAATATCATTTTATTCTTTTGTATTTATCAAGTCAATTCTATTATTGTGTGCTTTTTATTGTTGAGTTTCGTGTATTTTTAATACACTTAATGATAAACAGACATTGCAGGCAGACCTATAATTATGCACAAATGACTTAAGGTTTGTAGCTATGCTGCTACCACTGATCTTCATTGTATAGGCACTGGATAGGGTATGACCAATAGCTATTATTAACAAGATGACAGATGATTTGAAATGCCCCATTGACAAGGGTGAAGATACTCAGAATTAAAATTTAATCTAAAGCCCGGATGCAGCTAGGATTGAACACTAATATTATGTCTAGAAACCGTAGGGTACAAATATAAAGACTTGTTCTTGTAGACTTTATAATTTATGGATCATAATTGAAATCCAACTATTGTTTACTAATTACGTAACGGTATGTAGGAGAGTAAGTGAATTTATGGGAGTGACATATGGAGTGTAGTGAACCTACTAGACAAACTTTTGCGATATTTCCGGCACGAACAAAATTGAAGTGGCGACAACTGCATCGACTGTGCATTGCATTGCGCAAGTGATTCATGTCTGCCGAATAGAAATAGTTGAGTAGCAACAGTGGAAACAACGCGGAGTAACCAACCACTTGTATTTTACACTTGCAGCATGCAATATTGTCTCTTATTACCTTGGCGTAAGGTTGTATGAAAGGAGTAGTAAAATACTTGCACTTATCTCATACACGCTGGAGTTTCGCGTAGAGTTTGATCAGACGAGCTACTTTAATAATGTTTCGCTCTAAATGTTTCGTAATAGTTAAACTATTGTCTTCAACTAACACAGCATAGCGTATGATATAATAGGTATTACTCTCGTTTAACATTTGGTTTTTTTAGAGCAACTAAGATCCACTTCTGGTTCTCACTGTATTCGCTAGGGGCGCGTTTAATTGATAGGATATAGGGATGCGTTGAATCAATGTATACAGACAGTCGAATCTCATTGCGTTTCTTGTAAACTTTAAAATCTCTTACCGACTAGAGGAACTAGCACTCCAGTTGTTTTATGAAACATACAGTAGCAAAAGTATAGCAGCTGATGATTAATCGCTATTTGCTTTGTAATTTGAGTCAGAATTATATGTTAAAATTTCAACTTTGTAATATATAATGTATTGAATATACATCTGAGAAGATATAAGTTCTCTCCTATTTGAGGTTGGAAATGAATGTCTATGGGTTACAGCCACTTTTTAACACAGACGTGGATGGTCGGGGTGATGAATGATGATACAATAAATCGGTTCTTAAGTAATGCGACTTATGGTAACGCAAAACGATCTGTTGTCGCAAAGAAGCTCGTCTGTATTGAACAGTGGGTATACGTGACAAGTCCCGTAAAGTTCCCGCATCTTGTTACACCGGCGAGTTTGGCAGATCTGATTGGATTTGTTTCGCCACATGCGAATAATGCAGGCACGTGACGACTGTGACAGCACTGGATTACTGGGATAAGTGAAAAACGGCCGCTCGAATTGAATGAAGATTATTTTTTTTATCACTGTGTTTTAACCTTCTGTTGGCAGAATTCCCCGGTGGCGCGGCTTATGTTTAGCTATTCAATAACATTTTATTTGTATGTGAAATAAAAACGACGTATAAAAATTGGGATTATGACATCATTAATTATTAATTTTTAAATTTTATTTATATAAAAGACGTCTGAAATTTAATTATCTTACTAATTACAATGTCGCTCTTTATTACTTTACATACTGAATAACTTATTAGGTAATAGATTAGCGTGTTCCAGGAGATATGTTTAACCAACATAAGTTTCACTACATACCAATTTTGGACAGAAATGCGTGATATTTAGCGGTAGTAGTTATCTTTGTCCTCAAACGTCACGCGTACATGTTGGTATTTTTCTTTCTATGGGGCACAGTGAACACTTTAATCAAATAGTCTGCTTGGTCGTTTGCTTCTTATTTAATATAAAAAAATTTGTTACCATAAAAACATATTTATCAAATAAGTCTCAGTCTAAACCTAACATACATGAATGTGTGATTTATAAACGCTAGACTATCCAGACAAAAGTAAGTAACAATATGGAAAATAGACAAAGTGTGGTGTAAAAGCAAAATCTGCTCGTAAAGTATTCTTAACACGGATTTATAACTGGTTCGATTCGACAACGTCTAGAATGCTTTACTGCGGGGCCACGAGTCGGGTCCATACGATATCGCGCTGTAACTAACGCATATTTCTGCGTCGTCTGTTTTTCCCTACACTACTGCAAACTCGAAATATTTTTTCTCGCAGTTACCGAAAACTTTATCTCGATATTTAGACTCATATTTTAGTCTTAGTATGAATTTTCATCCTTAACGCTTTGTAATTAAGTACATTATTGTGGTTGCACTTACGTTTCGCGTTTTGTGGGTGTGAAAATTGTCAAAGTTGGAAACTCGAATGCAATTTTCGCAGCTGTAAAAAATATTCTCAAGTGCAATAGTGGAGATGCTAGAGCGATGGATGCACTCTCTTTGGCTTTTTGGCACGTTTCCTAGCCCGACACCGATCGAGTTACTGTGTGAGCTCAAAACTGTTTTCTAACTGACGGTACTCGCGAGTATTTGCGTAAAATAGAAGCAACTACTTAGTGCTAGTAAACAATACCTATTTGTGAATAAACACGCTTTACATACGTGCAGTATTTATGATTAAGTAATAAGTTCTCCACCAATCCGCATTGGAGCACCTTGGTGGAGTATGCTCCAGGCCTCCCCGGTTGTGGGGAGAGACCCGTGTCCAGTAATGGAACATAAAAAGCATGGAAGGCAATGTAAGAAAAACTTTGTTTCAGCATCACAATATTATATAGAAACATATATATTATTATTACACACTGGCCTTTAATTCGTACGTTAGAATATCTGAATTAGATCCAGCTGTCAGGTTTGAGCAAATAGTACTAGAGCTCGTTTGGGCCGAACTGGAACCCGCTCTATTTCTCACATTAGTTCAAACTTGATGAATTTCGTACACTTGTCACACAGTTCGACAGTGTTGCCAACTTTATATACCTAGAATCAATGTACATACGTGCTATGCTAGCATAAGGACTTATCTAATGTTGGTATAAAAAAACTATATTTAATTTTATATCTTATTTCAGAATTTTCTTATATACCTACTCGATTTAATCCAAGTAGTAGTATATTAGTCTGTAATCGGTAAGTAGGTACTATTTATTAGTCTGTTTATTAGTCTGTATTATTCACGAATTGGTCTGTTCACTCTTGCTCCTATCCTATATTACGTTCAAATGAATATTGGACGACAATGTAGGAGAGAAAACAATGTCGCCAGACACCGAAGTAGTAACGAGAAAATAATCAATCTCCCGCGTCCACTTGGAAGCAATCAACGGTCTGTTATTGCGTCCGTCCAATCTGATAAAAGAAGCGATATATCAAAGACGTCCATGCTTCAATTACTAGCCAATGTGCTATCTCTTAGAAGCAGTAATCGAAAATGAAAATGGCGACCGAAGCAAACCGAGGCGTGCAGCAACTGATGGGAATGTCAGCAGCACTCATGGTGCAACGGAACCGAAAC
>DWQK01004604.1:0-10283 GCA_018231225.1 Noctuana stator
CAATCTTGATTATATCTATAGTATCGTTGCTCCTGCGTATCCATGATCAGGGAATCCCTTGTATCTTCAATTGGGTAATATTGAGCTTCTTCTGGATAGTAAGCTTGATTATTATAAGTCTGTTGATCGCAATACGCCTCAGCCTGCTGGTAGCCGGCGCCGAAGAGCTCCGGGGAGGGAGTGTCGCTGGACTCGGAGCCACCGGCGGCGCGTTGCCACTCCAGCCAGTAGGGGTCGTCAGGTCGCGAGTTCTCGCTGTTCAAATCGGCGAACGTTGGAGGTGATTCTAGCGTGTTCTCTTCTATCGAAAAGTCTAAGCGGATGGGTTGGTCGAGTTGGAAGATTTCTTCGGGATGGAATATGTCGTCTGCGGGTAGTCCCGTCGGATCGTAGGCTTGTTGCTGCGGCAACGTGGGAGCCGCGGGCACGCTTGGGGCATAAGTGTTGTAGGACTGCTGCTCTGTGGGGGTCCAGGGGGTCGTGTACATCTCGGGAGTGACATCGACTCGCCACCTGCACGTGCATTCGAAGGGACCGCATGTGCATGTGAGACCTATCGAATAGAAATAACTCACGTTAAAAATTTCTCTTTCATTCGTAACTACCTACTTATTGGGTGAAGTTGTCTATTGATATTTAATTATAGGTACTTATATAATTTATATAACGTTACTGCCATATATTTTCTTAATACCTACCTAAATTAGTAAGCGCTAACACTTTTATAACATGCTATTCATAGGCACCTCGTTTTGTTATTTACGGCATACAGAAATTTTAAAGGAAATAAAATTATAGCACGTGTTACCTCTTTGGTTGTCTGGAATTAGAGGTGGCGGTTGTGGATGGATATTGTTCATTTTCTGTGGCATTTGTTTATCAGGTTTCACCGTAAGGATTTTATCTGCAAGGGCCGCTTCGCGTGCCAGTATTAACGCTAGGCCTCGTACTCGTCTCCCGGCACCGAGGGACCTCCTCACTTCGCTGGCACCCTTGGCTTCAGGTCTGGGGTGATCGTGTGCTCCTTTCGCTTGGAAAAATATAGCGTGTTCCGTGTGTCGCCAGAAGTGTGTGACTGGGTAGCCGCAATGGCCACGGCATGGCTGAACTTCCAAGCGACCTCCGTTGCATAGCCGATTTGGACACGGCTTGCCTGCAAAAAAATTATTGTTTTTAAGTTTGGAATTTTAACATTTACTTTAATCGTTAAGTACCTATCTATAGACAAGTTTAGAACACAAGTTTCAAAAACACGTTTATTACACACATGTGTAATAGAAATCCCTTAATACCTATACAACTAAATATGTACGTCATAATTTACATCTTTATTACTTTTTTTTTTCTATGCAGATCCAGATAATAAGTACCGGTAACTTAAAATGTTCTAATCCGTCCTGATCCAGTTCACTTAGAACCATACCTACCTAAATATTTTAACGACTAAATCTAGGATTATCCGGTAGTTAAGTATTAAGTAGGTACTTATCTTAGGTGATGGCTTAAAATTTCTTTACCTTAAAATTTAATTACCTTGTTGCTTTTTCCTCGCTTTGTCGCATATCGCCGGCCGCAAGTGCACCCTGGAGCCGTCGGGCAGTCGACACCGCGTCGAGCACACCAAGACGCCGAGACAGCTTTTCTTCAGGATGTGTACGTTGTGGTTGTTAGTGTTCCGCATCGCCCAGCCGGAGGCGTGCCTGCGGGCCTCCTCGCAGCCTGGAGGGTACACGCGACGTACGTGACCATCGCACCACTCGCTGAACGTGTCGAAACTGGACACCCGGGGCACGACGGCGTCGTTGATGTCCCACTCTGGTGTCGTCGGTCCTTCTGACATATCCGAACGACTGGTACTGCAACAAAAATTGTGTTTAGTAGAGGTAGTCACAGTAATTACTCAAACTCAAAATTTTGATTCATTATAAGGTAGGTATTTGTATACACTCGACGAACGTTAAATAATACGGTACATCGGCTTTATGCGCCCTTTTGGCTAAGGTAGGCGGGAGAAAAAAGCCTGGGGAAAAAACTCTCGGCGCTCTTTTAAAGTCAAGAGTATAAATCACAGATTAATAACTAAGCAGTACCTATAGCTGTGTAGATTACTACTGGCAACCTTATAGAAATATACTTTTAATTATTGTTGTGCTACGTTTATGTTTAAAAGAAAAGAAAAATTATAAAGTTAGACGAGAAAGAGAAGGTAGTGCAACTACCATCTCTACCATCACAGTTTCACCTTGTGTAGAAATGGTTTTAGTTTAGAAAAGCCCCTAAGAAAAAAATATGCCAATTGCAGGGAACGTACCTATTACGTAAATTGTAAATTACACACAATACAGATTGAAACCAAAAATGTTAAAATAAATATGCGTAGAAACTTCTTTTGCCGCTCACTTCAGGAACGCCAACTTGCAATAAATTGTTTTGGGGGACCAAATAATTTCTTCCTCGACAGACACGGTGTGATGACGTCAGGACCTGTACGATTGCGGGAAAGCTCGCTCCCCTCACAAAGCTCTTGTTGAGCCAATTGTTACAATATTGCCTTCTAAAGGGACTGGCCACGTCTTAATTGATGAATACGAGCCGAACACAATCGTCATGAGGTAAGACGGATAGGTTTTTGATAAACAATTTTGGTTTGTTGAGTAGGAACATAATTATAATAGGTACCTAAGTATATGGATCTTTTCGTGGTAAGTAGGTAAGTACCTAGTTAGTCGATATGTAGCTATGACATTGTGTTTTCGGAGAAATCTATCAATCCTATCAAAATTTTTTATAGCAACGTTTAGAATCTACACTGCGCAGGATTTAGACTCTACAATTTACATAATTACGTAAATATTTATTGATGAAACTGTTTAATGTGATAAGCTTTAAAGTCGTAGGAAAGAGGCAAATGAGAAAAATTTACTTAGAAGTAGACCCTTTATTATTTTATTACCTTCCCTCCGAGATAAGGTCATGTAGAGATCTTTTAAATCGGGTGATCCACCTTAGAACCAGACTTAATGACTAATGGCATTCTCTGCCAGTCTATCCATGGGCATGGTTATCGTAAAATGCATGTTGTAGGTGGAAAAGATAAGAAAATTCTATGTATCATACCTATTAGGTAATAGTATCCATTAATGCCTGTTAAAATCTTTTTTTAATGTACCTAAACAAAATAAAATACCTATATCTAATTTCATACCTAATTGTAAAATGTAAAATAAAAATGGTTAAAAGAGATTAACAGATTTATAGTTTTGTTTGTTTGCCAGATTCTATTGAAATGGGCTGTAGATATTATTATTCTTCTTTCTAACTGTAGATTAATCCTTATTGTTAAATCATTAGGTATACAGACTTCTTACTGCAACTGGTCATTTAATACCTACTTTAGATATAAATTTCTATTATATTTAGATATCATTAAAAATTAGAGATACCTAGGTCTCTATATCCATTATGTATCGATCTATAGAACGATTAAATATTTAGTTTCTATTAAAGTCGGAGAAGGAGCGAGGCGGTTTCAATGAGTTTCAATTAAATCCAATTGAAATCCCCCACACCTCGACCTACCCCAGCTTGGTCACTGTACACCGATCAAGTTTTTATGGATCAAATAAAATTGATGGTCAAATTATGTCTCTTAGATACCTACAAAATCAGATTAAAAAGCTAACGTATTTTTTTTTATTTTAACATTTTATTTGATATACCCACCTATCTACCTACTTTGAGCAGATGGATAGGTACTCAAGTAGCCACTTAAGTAACCCACATTTTTGTAAAAAATAGTGTCAGGATTGGTCTGGGAAATTTAGATTTCAAAAAGCTAACACTGCTTCAATATTTCAACAAAGTACTTATAATTCTGACGGGATAAAAGGGAACTTACAGGATAACCATCTCCGAAAAAAACAGCAGCCAGAAACACAAACACACTTCTCTCCAATTTCAATAACAAATTAAATACATCAGTCACTATTCACCACTAAATATCACATTAACAATTCTTTTTATATGTCGTAACAAACAAATATGTTTGCGGTACAAAAGTTCGGTTTGCGAGCGTAACACGCGATTTGAAAGCTCACAGCTCACTGACTTTAACAACAAAAATAAACATGGGGTTGATTTCCCCCTCCACACGTAAAGGTGGGCTACGAAGCCCACCAATAGAATTTCAGGGATTCGTGGACGCCGCCTCCCGACCAATCAGAATGTAGAGTCGACACGCCAATGGTAGATTTCTGATCCGAATTGTTAGTATTTTCAGGAAAAATTGCGTTGGGAAATTTCAGTGACACATTGTATTTATGCTGCAAACTGATATCTGCATGTTATATCGCTTTTAGAAAGTAGGCATCAGTTTATTGGTCGGGTATCAAAAATGTAGAGCGTTGGGACTCTACCGTAAATTTCTTATACCTATACGGATATATTTTGACTATAAGTTATCTGGTACTTACTACTTGTATACTTAACACTTAATACTTGTCGCGATTTCAAACGTATTGTAGGTAAAATTTCTATCTGGGTATTCTATCTAGTCTGGCGGCGGTTATTATTAGGTTAAAAAATAAAAATCTGTTATAGTTATGTGCTTAGGTTTCTACCTAAATCAGTGGTCAGAAGATCAGAATAAGATTCATGGTATCGTCTGCAAATCTTGAGATGCGACTGAAACAGATTTCGGGTTGCAGGCGGTGCGAATGGATGACATCATTTATCCAGTGACCCCGGGAATAATGACGCCCGACTAATACTGTAAAAAGGGCCTTTTCAAAACGAGATTTTAAGTTAATCATCAATAGGTAATACTAAGTAAGTTACATCGCTGGCTACATCGTAGAGTTTAATTGTAGAAAGTACCTACGTAGTACCTAGTAGTACCTGCTTACTGCAGATTGTATTTTATTAACTCAACATTAGGTAATTCTTTCTGTTATTTTGCAGAGTCCTACTTAGTATTGTTTAATGCGTATTTTTTATAGGTTCGCAGATAGACTGTGAACGGTGGGACAGAGGGTGAGAGATGCGGGCGCGCACGTTACGAACACCGTTGAACTGCGCGCGCGCATGCCACTCGATTACGCACTGGAGACCATTATTATTGACAAAGTTTATTGCTACATAGTAGATTTGACTGTAAATTTTTTACGTTACAAGGACCGCGATATGTATATAGCTAGGTATATTTTTATTTTCATTTTATACAAAGCTGTTGTGTTGTAATTATATGGAATAAATAGAATTAATAACGCTTCACACCCATATCCACATTAGGATGTTCATGGTACACACGACATAGAGACAAAGACAATTACACGAACACTCAGGCCGCGAACAGAAATCTAAATTCATAATTTAAACTCCTGCCAGGGATCTCTGTATGGTGGACGAGCATAATATATCTACTACACCACACCGGCATTGTAAAATCTGTTAGGTACACTATAATCTAACTTAGTCAGCTTGTAAACTGTCGAAAAATAGTGAACTTGTACTACAATGCACGGCGAAGTCTCAAATTTCAAATATTGCCAATACAAGGTTTGGAGCGCGTAGTCATCTGCGTTTGCTATATAAATAAATATAAGCAAATAAACATTAAAAATATATAATTTTAAGGTAGTGAAACAGTAGGAGCTTAAGGACGGTAGATATAATCTTACGACATCATGATGAGCTTATGATCCTAATCTTTTGTCTTCGCTAAGCTGTTGGCAAGATCTCTTACAATTTTAAATAGGTAGGCCAGTATCCACCGACAATTTAACAATGCGTTTAATATTATTAAACAATTTTATTGTTTAATGGCGCTAAGGTGTAATTACCTTACCTTTTAAACAAGCTATTATTTAGAAAGTATCTATCTCTAAATTAAATTATTTTCCTTGTGTAATGTAATGAATACTTACAATTGATCTCTTTTATTTTCTGAATTACAACGAGTTTTAAGCAGGATTTTATTTCCTTAATGCAAAATATTTGTTGATCGTCAAATAAAATTCTTCTCCATGCTTAATTGCAAAACGTACCTATCCATGTAAAATTTTAGTTTGTTATTAAACGACGATTAAGTACTTTAGATTTGGTGACCACTGGTCGAAATGTTTTTTTTTTTATTTCATTAATCTTTGCAATATGGCAGCTGCAATTTTTTACTTCTGTAGACGCGAATAAGGTGCTAATCAAAGGTGTTTAGATTGCTTATGTCTACTTAGTGTAGATGCGGTGATAAATGGAATAGATAAATCTTTTATGTTTATCATCTGAAGGGTGAGTCCGAGAAGTGTTTACTAGGTAGGCTTGCCAAGTTGCTGTTTTTTATAGGTTATCTATTGTGTAGTCGCCGTCGTAGTAGTAGTAGGTTAGAATGTATTTATTTATTAAATAGGTCACCTACATTTTGTACACTTAAGTATACATTTAAACAGATTACAAGGTAAGTAGAGGTTGTAATAAATAAGAATTGAATATTAAATTGGGAGGTTATTACCAATAAGTACTGTTATTCGCGTGTTGTTTTGGTTATACTTATAGCTAAAGAGTTTGAAATAAAATGCGGTAACTATCAAAGAACAAAGCAAATTCAAGTTTTTATTTCGTTCAGCGAAATTTCAGATTGCTAATTTATGAGCGTTAACTCTATTGGTCGAGAGGCGAGCCCTCTTCCGTTCTCGCCTTCAGCATCAATTGACGCCCAAATAAAAAGTACTTATATGCCATTAACAATTTGCGTCCCCCCGTTCTTGCGGAAGTCGTCAATTCGCGAAATTGCCAACGATTCCGCTTCAGCATAAGATGCCCGTCGTCCAGTCACATGGAAACGGTTCAATTTTACATGAGCACCCATTACTTTAGTTGGTTAATTAAAGGGTCGATAACCTTATGTGCGTCGTGCAGCGGGAAATTACTTTTTCTTTCTTTTAATCTTTAATAAGCTAACTGACTAGTAATAAGATCAAATATGATCTTAGGTTAGATATGGGTTGGGCTGGTTTAGGTAGGTACGCATTGGTTTCCTCAAAATCGCATATCTTTACCTTTTTCTTTACTTTATTTATTTTTAAAATTGAGTTATATCAATGTTCTAAGAATCTAGATTTTAGACAATCTCTATAAATTTAGTAAATAGATGTAGTCATTATAAACACATTTACCTAATACAAATAATTAATATTTTCAATATAATGTTTAGTCAAATAACTAAATGGACAGTGGTGAGCCTGGATGGCCCAATAAAGGCCGCTTGACATCCCTGTACATTGTCCGTGAGTCAAGCGCAGGTTGCGATCTGCCACTGACAACACAGATAACCCTTTACTGATAACGAATCTCCATATCCATCTCCATTGAGCGCACCCTATACCTAAGCCTTTCCACACAAGCGGTGCTCAAACAAAGGATCAAATTAAACAAATCCGCAGACAATCGCGTTCCAACGGACACAGACATGAAAGAGAGTTAATCAAACAACTATTTCGAACTCTGAACAAATAATACGCCCCCGCGTCTAACGCAACTGTCACACAACAAATACGTTTGTGATTGACCTCCGTTTTGATTCCAATGCACTGCGGATTTTGTTGAGGATTGGAACTAATCGGGTTGGCTTGAAATGCGCAATCGATGAGTCTCAGCTTGGCCGGGTGTCGCCGTAATGATTTTATGAAGTTATTCGTGGCTGTTAATTTTCTATTCTGTTCTAAAAGTTAAATACTTGGTACAAATATGTACTCGTGTATGTTACGCAAACGTGTGTGAAATAAATTATGTTTAGAATGACTGTGTTAGTGTAGGTACCGAATGTGAAATGTGGGAAGAACAATATCTATCAGAATTAGGTAAATTTGTCTTCTAACGGTAAAATCTAAGGATTGATATGAAATACAAAAGGTAGTAAATATGTTCCGGTAGTATAAGTATAAAGATAAAAAAAGTATTTATTTAAAAAAACTAAAATTTAAAAGAAAATATGCAATAATATGAAAACAGAAAACTGCTCATCGTCTTTTTTATTAGTCATTAAATATTATAAAACCCAAGCCTAACTTAAATTCTACCCTAGAAGCAGCGATAGCGAGTATCTAGCAAGGTGAAAAGCCTTGTGTTGTGGAAAGCGGCTAATTTATGTGCGACGTTATCAACGATGCGGGCGCGTGCGCAGCCATGGCGACGCTTAACATGCAGCACGCGCTACTGACAACTGTTCTTGGTTTTTACGTAGTTTTTTTTTCTTTTTCGGTCAGTGGTTTTTGGTTATGTTTTGACACTGAATTGTGGCCACTACAGTTGGTAGAAACTCGTGTATAGTCATTTGCAACAAAACAAAATTAAAATCTACCTAATTAATATTCATCTTTACAATAAGACGCGTTGTGTACCTACTTCTTGTATAATATACCTAGGCTATCAATATATTTTAATGGTTTTTAAATACTAATAAATAAACCTTCTCATACTTATAAAAGAGGAAGGTGAGGCTGATTGACTGATCTAGAGGTCACTGCGCAGGCAAAATAGCTAAACCTATAGGTTTTTTATATACCTAGCTTAAGTGAGTACCTAATAAGAAATAGATTTTGATATTCTACCACTAAGGGATGAAAATTCTTTTCTATTTTTTTCAAATGTCTTTCTTCTTCAAACAGTTACCTACTATGAAAAATAGTAGTATCTATCTTTTTGATTCTACAGTCAACGCGGACGAAGTCGTGGGTATAAGCTAGTATAATATGTTCATCTAAGCTTGAAAAACAATCGTAAAACTATGTAGGTAGCATAAAATATAGTTTGCAAAACTTACCCAATAGTTTCTCATTTAAATATTTAAAAGGATCGTTTTGCATAAACATGGGCTCAACGAAACATATCCGCGTTAATTCTATAGCACCGATAGATTTATTGTGGAATTATACAAATTGCTTCATGTCCCAAGCATTTAGTATATTGTCGTGTGATAGCATGAAATTACGTTTATTGTAGTTGACACTATAATATTTATTTAATATTTGATTTGTAGAGGAATATAGATCTTGACAATCACTGCAGAGAAAAATTCAAACGTTTATATAACTTAATTCATGTGTTTTGTTGGGAAAATATGTGTCATTTTTATAAGAACAAACGGCTTAACTCAAGTTTAAAGTGCGTTAACCAACGGAGCCTGAGTCCGTCGCGTCACCGACAAGAGTTCATGAGGAAGCACGGAGCACCTCGTAACGGTTTGAAACTGAACGGTCTGGTCGAGCATCCCTAGAAATTAACATGTCGAGTTAAGCCGATGGTATTTATAAAAATGTGTTTAGAATTTCAAAAACCATTTAATGATAGAATATATTTATATAACTTTACAGTGACGGACACTTCCTGTCCGTCACTGAGAAGTTAGAAATTAGGTAACTATTTTTAAACCATAACCGTTATTCGTATTTATGAACGTATTTTCATCATAGTTTTGATGAGTGGACGCCACCTTACTTAAATAGGGTAAAAATAGATAAGGATTATAATAATTTAAAATAGTATAAGTTGGGAGGGTAATAGGGGCCAAATTAACGTAATTGTGGTAAGCCCATTTCACGCGCACCCCTAAAACAAAGGGTAGATTGGCAGGGAGCGATGGGCATAATCTAATAAAGGAATAAAGATGTTGCGTGATTTCCAGATATCATGGTATGACGTGGGAACGCACCTTGATTGGTGAATTTAATTAATTGACGCCTCTGTTTCAGGGAGCGAAGCGTGGGAAAAATTTTTAATCGTGATTTTGTTAGGTTTAACAGATATATACAATATGGGTATATATCTGTTTTGTTTAATAGTGGCTTTATGTATCATAAGCATGCGAATTAATATAATTTTATTTCAAAACCTTATTATTAAAATAAATTGAAATAAGGCAGAAACCTACCCTATTGAAAAAACTTCGTAATATTCTTTTGAAAACACATTCGACAGTAACTTATTCATAAGTACTTTTATCCAAATTCTTGCTATTAAATGTTTTTGTCTTGGGTCTACCAACTAGCAACCTACCAACCGCACTTTGTCAGCGTGGTAGCCATAATATAACTCTTCTCATATCTGAGAAAGAGAGTAGTGTCCAGCTTTAGGTAGCAAGGAGTTAATGATGATTAAAATGACCTTTGTATCTATAAGGTAAGATTCTATAGTCTAAACACAACAAAACCTATTATTATTAACTATGGTATCTGAAGCGCGCATAGCCCCGCTGGTAGTGTGAATCGCAAGCGATCACATTGTTAAGCAAC
>DWQK01004605.1:0-10283 GCA_018231225.1 Noctuana stator
TGTCCCTATATCCCTATGTATGCTTAAATCTTTAAAACTACGCAACGGATTTTGATGCTGTATTTTTAATAGAGTGATTGAACAGGAAGGTTTATGCGAATAAGCGTTCCCATTTTTCTGTAGTGTATTTAGTGTCAGCATTGCACCCGTGCGAAGAGGGGGCGGGTCGCTAGTGTAATATAAATTATTACTCTTTATTTGATCGCTTCGTCTGATGTCAAAGTTGAAGCTGTAGCTATTATGTTAATTCAAATGCAAAGCGTCTCTGAGCACTGTTTATGAAGTGCTTAATATTACAATGAGATGCGCTTTAGGCGACTTTATGACTTGTGAATTATTTGTGATCTTCATATCCGTTGTCTAATGGATACGAAATGAGAAAAAAGTAACTTATCAGCTGAAAAAAACAACTTAAATATATTTTATAATTTTTTTTATTGTACGGGAGAGTAGTAATCTCATAAAAAAATTCCAAAAGCAGATGAGGACAAGTGTTACAAATGACAATATTCTAGTATTAAAATAATTTTGCAAGTAGAAAACTATTAAAATGCATAACATCAATCGAAGCGAGACCAAACAGCTGTCTGTATCTAAATGTTTTGTTATACGTATCCTTTTTTATGTTATGTCCCCTTACATCACTCTTGCAGCTAATTAGTGTAATAAATGATTTGATTAATACAAGTCCCCAAGAACGTAATTGTACCTAACTGTTATTAAATGGTTCACACAATACTCGACTGGGCAAGGCAATGAGTTTGTCCAAGCTTTAAACAGAGCCACGTTCATGTTTCCAACTCGGTCGAGTGGAAATCGTAACACAAACAATAAAATACTTAACTCTGAAATATCACAAACATATAATTTTGGTGCGGAGTGCCACTCCAAATTGTTATTTATCGTTCACGATATACAATGAGGCAGGTAACGTCTCGTAATAATTCCCATGGTTTCGTTTGTACGGTGTCAACAAGTCGAACCGTAAAGTTCGGAAATCACATCAACTTAAACATTACCTACCAGCGTAGTGGTCCGGTTGCTAAGCCCTTGATTTAAAAGCGCGTGGGCAGTGTGACCCTTGCCGCTATAATCCATTTGATTATGATTTACAATTTTATTATTCAAGCCATGTTTGGGTTTTGCGTACGTTTAAAGGGACTAATTACTGAAAATTTAATCTTTGGATATCTAGTGAAAGTTAGTTACCTAATTAATATACTTATTTACAAATAATACGTATGTACTACTTATCTGCGTTATTTCTATATCTACTAGATCAAAAACTACAACTAAATCCTCTTTATTGTACTTTGCATCCTGTCTGAGTTTCAGCCCTAAATAGGTAGCCCTTGTAGTAAATAAAAGTAGGAGAAATGATAATAAATATTTTTTTATTTATTAATTAAATTATAATTATTTCTGAATGGAATATGCACACTAATACATATGTCTTTAAGTTAGAATTAGAATATTTCCAAGTAGTTTGAACCATTTGCCATAGAGCTTCGTTTCATTCAACTTTGTTCCCTGCGTCGTTTATTTAAAAAGAACCATAAATAAAATTCCTTACCTGCTATTACAGTTGGTTGGTACGTATAAACACGCTCCCTTTGAAGCCAAATAACAAGAAACAAAGAACATAAACAAACATTCTAATGCACATAGCGTTGTAATACCAATGTAAATAACCTCAAACAATGCAGAAAAGTAATAATCAACGGTAATGCAAGTCGTTACCGCCTCGCCTCTATATTGGTCTCATTAGACGCGTATATATCTCATTAGATGAGTTTTGTTGATAAGTTTTTCAAACTTTGTTTTTCTAGGGCAGAAAGTTTTTATTGGTAAGTACCGCATTCATTGATATTTAACTGCTCAAAGGTTGACTGGCACAAAATGCGTTTAGCATAAAGTCCGCTCTTGTTCCGATGCTATGTACTCGGTTCAGAAAATAAATAAATAAAGTAACTGATATGATGTTAAATTGATTAACATCTAGTGTTGTATATTTTAACTAGATGACGTATTTATAACCAGACAGATACAAGACAGGTAAAATGTAGTAGGTGCTTAAAGAACAGGTATATTATCTACAAGAATAAACTAAGAAATTGACTGGCACATAAACCTGAAAGTAACTAACTCGAGCGCTTAAACTTTATCATGCACCGAGTTTCATGTTTGCCTTTGTTAAGTCGTATTGAAAGTTCGAATGCTTCTGTTATGTGGGCGAGAACTTTTATGTAGGCATCCAACCCGCATATTATTATAAAGGGCTTGTGATTCGATGTGGCCATATTTTAAGTTTTATGCAACCACCTTAAAGAGAATTTCTTTGGTACAAATTTTATTACTTTCCGACATTTATTTGACTTGTGTCACTGCACAGTGGAACGTTAATAATAAGCTTAGAGCATTCATTTATACCCATTAAGATAATAAGTATTGATTTTATTCATGTAGTTTTTACGTTAAAAGGAATATGTGACCGTTTGATGGAAAATGTTAGTCTAGTAAGACTACGTAGTAATGATGCATTTATGCATAATTATATTATATAGAGTTCCTTGACCAGCAGTGTTATGGCATTCGTGAAGTTTTTATTACACATAAGTCTTTAACGCGTAATTACTGCAATTTGCAATAAAAATTTTAAAGCAAATTAATGTGGCTAGCTTATCGATATAACATTGAAAATGATTTACAAAAATATGGGATGTAAATTTTAATGTATTTGCAACTTGCCGAGATTTTTCCGAACCTTATATAAACCTTTGTAGAAATTACCAGCAAAGTCTTATTTCCGCAGTGCGAAAGTTAAATTTCTTACTCTTTTTCGAAGCTATACAGAATATTGCTCTCACTATCAAACAATAATAACGAGTAAATGCTCCCAAGCGCCAAACAATGTTTCAATGATTTCATTTAAACATCGCTCAAACAATGCAAGTTTTAATAACTGCCATCAAAACTATCCTGCTATCGGACGACACTCGCGCTGTTTGTTGCCTAACTCTTCGCCACTATCGCGAAACAAAGGATATTGAAACGTTACCTCAGACCCTTGCGGCTTGCGAAACAACGCTTTGTAGCACCTATCGTGCTGCACCTAGCTTTCCACATCCTGACCACCTCCAAAGATCTCTCCCGTCTCTTCACCCTCCGCTGTCCAAAGTTCATTTAAAACTGGTCCCAACTTGGTCAACAGTTCGAGGTAGACTTGAGTCTCGAGACTCGCTTCACGAGGTGTTTAAACTGTTATTGAAAGTCTAAACGTCTATTTGGTCGTTGGGAACTCTATCGTATCGCGCTTTGAAGATCAAGATAGAACCAATTTACGAACACCGCACGCCGTATTACCCATTGGCATGGAATCGGAAACTTTTTAAATTAATCAGCTACATATACTCGCGTAAGTACAACCTTGGGCAAACAATGGCCCGCTTTTTACATAATAGGGACGTAATTATACAATAAAACATTGAATGAACCGAGTATTCATTTAGGGTCGAACCGGTCATCGTACCTTACTCGGCGTGTAGGTGTCGCGCTCCGGTGACGTCGATGCTTATCAGCCGACAATTAAAACGTTGTTTCGCGACCTGTTGCTCTGTACCCTCCTTGCCCCTCGCCCCCACCCTCGGACCATCCGATAAAGCGTTCGGGTTAAGGATTTATCGACTGCCAAAGTTCAGGCCGGATGTTACTCGACGCGTCGTAATAAGGACCGTGGGAGACGACACATGTATACACACTTGCTAGGTGTAAATACTCCGCTTGAAACGTAACGCTATACCGTTCGTGTAGTAACGCTCCGCGCATGTACCTATTAGATCATAGCGATGATATGACGTACGCGTTTATAAATAGCGACAGTCGTAAAGTTGAACAAACTACATGCAATTACCACGTCACTTATGCAACAGAGTCACATTGTTTACAGCGTACGATCTCGATAGCGGCACGTGCTTTCCAATAAAAACTTTGGAGGTCAAGTGTAGTAGGCGTATTTATATCGGAACGAGGCTATGTGCCGCGTCTGCGGGGGCGGTCATTAACTGGGTCGCGCGGGGACAAAGACCCCAGCCCCCACCGAGGGGGAAAACGGGGTGGTTTCGCTTTCCTCGGCTGCGCTCGGCTTTCCCCGGCGCGTCTCATCTCGGCTCGGTTTCGGCGTAACACCCCGATCTTTCCGCGAACCGAAACTGGGTGGCGAGTGAACCTTCGCGATAAATGTTTACTCTTCGCGCTCTCAATGCGGGCGTCCACCTCAAGGGGATTAATTTGGAAGTTCTCAAGCGAACATTAATTTTCGTCCTTCCAATTCCCTTTTTGTGGCTAAGTAAGGAAAAGCGTTGAGATTGAACTGTCAGAGCGATTACGTAGAGATTTTCGCCTTCGCAAAAATTTCTTACCGGCGGCCTTTTGCCTGCTTTTGAAAAGCAATACGGAATGATTAAACATTTAAAGCCAAATCCGAGTGAAGAAATACTCAAGGATGTAACTGAATTAAAAACGCCTTTTATTCTACATGGCACACTTTCTAAAACTATTGGTGGACCATCGTAATGCCAAATGGGTTGTTACCTCTTAGTCACGAAGTGTGTAGAATGGAAAAGGATGTATCGATTGACCCAGTTGTGAACTGTTAAACACGTTGACAAATCTACAGCACTCCTGCTTTGATTGTAGGCTCGATGCACTGATTCGTTTAAGACAACTGAATAGTCTAGAAGGTTTAGAACTAAGCTATTTTGAAAAGAGTTATACGGAAACATATAAAAAAGGCAACAAAATCTTATCTAGAAAATTTGTGTACAAACAATTTTTTATATCGCAATTTAAAGGTGTCAATTCTAAATTTCAAGCAAATGTTAATGACCTTGATGATGACAGTGAAAAGGTGTTCACCATTCGACGCATTACGACAATTAGGTGCCAACAACTCCGAAAAGTGAAAATAAAAAAATCCGTCGCCTAATTCCGTCGCGATAGTTGATAGAAGGGGCGAGGGAACGAGGGAATGCATAATATTATTCAATTATGCAAATCGGAACACAATGACGAGTTCGCAGCGACCCCGTCGCAGGAAATCGGTGTCGTGTTCAACGGGTGTATCGCGCTTACGACCTTTTGCTAGTGAACCGTTGCGCGACGTCAAATGTCGTCAAAAGTACTGCAGTAAATATGGTCGTTCTGAGCGATGCGATTTGGCGATAGCGAGCGGTGATATAGTGTGAATTTTTTCATAAGCTTTATTGTAATTTCGGTGTTGAGTGCGGGCAGCGGGCTTTACGACAAGTACTTTTCAATTTCATTTCAGCAATGTTTTATTGACGTTTATTCTGCTCGACACACCGAGTCGGGTATCTTATATTGGAACGCTTTATAACGCTTACCTTTTTACTTCGTCCATGCCTGCTTCGTCGAAATCTGCTCTTTATGTTCTAGGGTTTTTATGTCATATTCGACAAATTTTCTGAATCTCAAAATACTGTTAATGTATGTTAACAAATTTTATTTTCTTAAACTAGACATTTTAGCATTATAATATAATCCTTTTTATGGCCCACTGCTGGATTTTAGCATTATAGCATTATAACTATTAGAGATTTAAGATATAAGTAAGAAATAGGTGTATAACAAATACAACATTATCTCTATGAGGCGAGAAATGAGCTCCTATACCGAATACAAGCACTTATTACAGGCCACTTATTACCGTAGTTTCATACGCAATTTACGCCTTTCGATATAGGTATGTATATGTTCCTTTAGCGCGATCTATCAACCGGCATCCGACACGTGCTGTGTAATCACGGAACGCAACGCAAATGGATGTGTCGTCGGTAATAGAGATAGTTTAATTAGCGCGACTGTGGACAACGTTGTTGCTGTTTGATTGATGATATCGGACAAAAAGTGCCGCTACTTGCTTGCATGGACGTTTTTTAACGTCGCGCTTTTTGTGTCCTTAACTTTTTATTCTGTGAAATGAAATTTTTCTGTGTGCGAATACAACAAATCGGTGTGAGGGATGTTTTTTTCCGTCTGCTCGACGCGAAAGAGGGGTGGGTAATGTGTTAATCTTTTTCAATACTGTTGAAAGTAAGAACACTTTCAAATTGTGCATTTGGACGCGTACGAATTGCGTATTGAATATTTTTTTATCTTAGTTGAGCGTAAATCATTACCGCTTATTATAATATTTTAGTATACATTTTCACAGTTTAGTGAAATGACGTTGTGTCATACCTATTGGTCATGAAAATTTATCATAATGTGATATAGACGCAATATATTCGGTTGAACGACCTCGCAATTAAATATAGCGACGTGTGTTCGTAGGTATGATATGTACATTTTACGTGTTCTCCACTAGTGCATTTATCTCGAGCTCTGACTACGTCGGATGACGCATTCGACCAATAGTAGCACGTTGCGGTAGGTCAGTGAGTGAAGACGTACGGTCGTGTGCCAGTCGACTCCACTCTTTCGTATACGTCCCCGTCGCTTCGTGGTGCTGTATATCTGTGTATCTAGTTTCGTATGTAGTTACGTACCTGTAATATTGGGAGCGTGTGAACCTCGTGGGATCGTTGACTTCGAGGGTCCAGGAATTGATTCTCGTTTTCTAGGATATACTTAGAGTTTACTTGTTGATAGTGAAAATCATCACTTTCCGTAACACCTTAGGGTCACAATATATACCTAAGAAGTTTACTTGCCAAACCGAAATTGATGCAACAATCTTTAAATAAAAGATAACATAGCAGCTTAGCTTAGTGTAGTTACCTATGTACTTTGAATTACTCGTATGTAGTTAGTTACAATATTGTCGATGTAGTAATTAAAGAATATTGTACTGGTGTATATACGTCCTATATGGATTGTTGTACATTGTCTGCAGTGACCTCTTAACACGCATCAAAATAAACGTTTTATACTTCTTTAAAAAATTAATAAGTTGTTTTTAATTGAGACTAAAATAACGTTACACTTCATTGCAGTGGCCAGACTAGTTCTATCGTAAAACCTACTTTTTATATGTTTACGAACTTTAACTGTTTACATTTTCTTTTAATAAATGTCAACAGGGGTTTCTTTTACACCGGCTCGAGATGCGATAAAACCGCTCATCTAGTGACACGAGACAAGTAAATTAGACTGTCGTGTCTGACTTAATTTTCTTGACTTTTATAGGGTAAATACGCCCTGTCACATTACCATTACTTCTACCGTTTATTATTGACACGTACCTACACCATCGTGTTTTGATGGAAATTTTAAGATAATGTAACCTTTGTTTACTACAAAAAAGATAATACTCCTTGTAATTAATATATGTATATTTATTAACATTTTAAAACACTTTCAGAATCCGTGTATGCAGTTTGATTACTGTTTAATTGTTACTATAAAATTAAAATAGGCACGGTTTACACATGAAAATTATACACGCGTTTTTATATGTAAATATAAAACCAAAAGCGATGGTGTTTAAAGATTGATTGTGTGGATTGCGTCGCTATTCAATGCCTTTTGAGTGGCGAGCGCGATTCATTTGTGCAGTGTTAATATTTGCTGGCTTCGACTTAATATAGTTTTAATTTGTCCAACTGTGTGTTTTTTCGGCAAATGTGAGCAAATAAAGCATGTAGGTATATATTAATTACTATCTACGTATCTACTTGGATGTAAGGTTAGTGGCATACTGGTATTGGAGCATCAGGGGCCTTTAGAGCGGCCTTACGGCGCCTTAAGTCGTCCTGTACAGCGGTCGGCAACCTTTTGGCAAACAACGGCTACATTACATAGTGATAAAATGGAGGGAAAGGCAAAATGCACTTATGCATTATTTTGATAAATGGTACTTATACGTTGACTAGCTTATGCTCGCGATTTCGTCTCCGTTGATTTCATGATTAATTGGACCAGGGAATCAGTTGTACCATACAAACTTTGCACCTGTTTTTCAGCTTCTTAAGGGTAGTATTTCGAAAAATCCTCAGTTATCGGATGCCTACGTCATACAAAGAACACACCGTAAAAGTTTCAGGTATCTACGATCAGCAAATGAGAATAAGAAAATTATTAAATGAAATAATTAAACAAGCACAATAAAAACTCTAATTATCTATAAACTTTGTTCGCGTTCATAGTATAGGTACACTCGGGTTAAAGCGCCCGTGTGTAAACGTACCTTATCCATAATGAAACAGCAAGGTGTCGCTACACGTTAAGAAAAAATGGTGCAATTAAATGATAGCGAGATGAAAAATTCATTAATGTTGACAGTTAAAACTGTTCGTAGCAGCAATTATAAGCGGCCATGATCGACGTTAACGTTTCAGTGTTTCTTGTGAGTCATCGTCGTTGGGAACTTTTGAACGAACTTTTGCAGCTTTTTAATTCAATTGTTTTAAGAATTCCCCATCGCCTATTTGAGTTTGCATTCTTGCAAGCTGTTTTGTTGATGTCTATGGTAGATATGATGTGAACATTTTACGCTATACTTGTTTTTATTACCCTCGTTATGCGGACGCGTGTTGAATTATAATGCGCTGTAGCACTCATTTTGAGAAAATTGCTTATTTCTTGGTGTCCAACTGCTAGGGAAGGTATTCTCATCTCATTATGAGAAAATGGTCCGACACGCTGGCCAAATACCATTTGGTGACTACGCATGTAAGGCTGGTCATATAATAATACTGAAACATCAATGCTGCGTGATGGGAATCGAACTCCGACCCACTGGGACGGTAGGCTGAATCTCAACCACGACTCATTACGAGCTCTTGTCTCATCTGGCAACATCTTACACTTCATATTGAAAGCATTACCATTACTCGGAAAATTATTTTTAATCATACAAGTAATACTAATAAGTTATAACATTTTAGGGGTTATCAGCGATGCAAGCGAACCGTGAGCGTATTTCATAACTCTCATTATTGTTTATCGCACTTTGAGCGTTGATAGCGCTCCACCGTTGTTGCAATGGACCTTAAGGCACAAGAGACAGCGATTAGTTAGATTTTTAAATCATTGACTTGTCAATAACCTATTATTGTTCCAATCAATACTCAATTAGATCTTTTCACAGAAGAGTATAAAGAGAAAGGAACCTGGCGTGGTCACATTAGATAAATACTCGTAAATGATAAATTAATTGACACTGTCATGTACATAAAATAATAGTCACGTGCTAAGATTGAACTTGGCTCTGTCTCTCTAGATCTCTTTCGGACTTAGTTACCGTCGACGTGCTTATTGTCTTATGTATATGTATTAGCTATAAATTACAAATAACTACAAAGTTTTCATGTTGTGAATAATATACAAAAAGTAGAATCAGTAGTCTTTATACGAGTACGGTGTATGACAGAGTCTGCTGCTCAAAGTCCTCATAATATACAAAGCAAAACATACCGAAGGCAACATAGATTCGATGTAACCGCCACCTCTTAAGAAACATTCCCGAGGTCAACCACTGAACCCAGCGTTATCGACTCGTACGTGAATTGTTTATGGGTCGATTTAAGATAATGTATCTCGAGTGGGCTAGTTTTGGTTCCACTTCGGTTTACGGCTCTGGAAGTTTTTAACTTAATGTTTCACGTATGTTTTTTCTCTCGTACTTTCAGACAAAATCTTCGAGGTGACAAAATATTGGAGAATATTGGTTGGTAATGTGCTTCAAGACATGTTTTCATTGATGTAATTTTACAAAGTGTTAAAATATCTGCACATCAAATTTTTTATAAGTATTAACAGATACGATATATTAAACATCGTCGCGTCAAACATAATTACAATTACGCACGTTATCAAAGTGTTAGCAAAATATGATTGTAATTAATTATGTATTTATTTACGAGCGAAGTCGTAACGAGCTAATGGAATATCGGAGGCGGCAACTTTCCCGTTATGTCGATTGGCGCGCATGTGGGTGCGTGAGGGTTGCCAGTTGTCAGGTACCGTGCGAGAAATTGTAGGATGGCGAGATAAGCCTCTGTCATAGGTGCAAGGAAGGTTGGAAGTCCTTGTACCTACATAGTTTTGCCTTTTTAGCCTTTTAAGTCTTCGTACCTTTCGTGAATTACTTACGAGTAAATTGATAATTAGGAAACTGTGTAATGTTATTAGGATAATGAAGTTGATTATGATTTTTATCTTATCCTACAATATCTATGAACATTGCATTGATAGAAAATATCATTATGTTAATCCTCTAGTAAAGTAATATAATCTACTAGTTGACCTGGCGAACTTCGTAC
>DWQK01004606.1:0-10282 GCA_018231225.1 Noctuana stator
ATTTTTCAGGGTCCTGAACTTGAATGTTTGAAAACGTTACGTAAATATTGTCAGAATTGACATTACCATATTTTTTAAGCCAAGAACGGCCTTACCGTAAAAGTTTTTTGTCGTCAGCATTCTAAACACTTGCAAGGTCGTAATACATTTGGTGTTTTTTTCTGCATGTTTTACTTATATCGGAAGTTTCTGGAAGGTGGAATACTATTTGACTTCAATTTTCGATATCAGTTTGATTTGAGTTAAATGTATTCAGAATTCTAATCTTCCCTTTAATCCTAGGATTCCCTATGTCATGGGTGTCATTGACACATACAAAGAAATTAAAATTCATCATTTAAACTTCTGCCTCGGTGTTAATCGAACTCAGGACCCTCGAAATGGTGTCCCGGCATACTACATCACATGGATCGTCAAAATGTGGGTTCCGCTATTCACTTCAAACCCACGTTACCTTTCCCCATCCCGAGGCAAATACTTCACATGCCGACATGGTTCGAATTCCCTCCTCAAGGCAACCTTCCTTCCTGCTGTCCACAAAAATTCTCTGCTGTCCACAAAAATTCTAGTGAACCAGTCGACAATTAAGCGTGTTTTATACTACCATTCAATTCAAATATAAATTTTAATATGTTATATTCAGTTCACTTTAGTTAATTAAATCACAAGAGGGTTATTCACAGTAATTGTCTATCAATTTTACATCTTTCTTCCTGTTCCATTTAGAAGATAACTTATTACAGTAATATCATCAAAACACAATTCATTTGCCTATAAGCTTTTTATCTCACTTGTTTCTAAGTTCTTGACCTATTTTGCTATGCCGTTAGGAGATCGACCGACTAATTCGTGTCTGCGACCAGTATCAATATCGTGTCGGACAATCTTAAGACATTATTAAATTAAGGAACAATTTGCGCGTGGTTTCACCTTGATTGTCCCGTCACATATTATTAATTATTAAGGAAAATTTTGCAGAGCAAATTCGATAAGTAATCGGGTGGCCCAAATGTACAATAAATATAACGTAAAATAACTGAAACAAAAAAGGTCTTAAAAATTCATGATTACCAAATTAACTAAATTTTATTTGAAGTTATCTAGAACAGAGGAACAGCCAATTTAAATGATCGAGAGACAATTGAAAGTCAAATCACGACAGCCTTGAAACCCGTATCAATTAACTTTGCAAGACAAAGCATAAATTGAACTAGAGCGCAGTTACTACCCAACCAACGGTTCTCTGAATCTTTAAATAAAGTTATAAATACGAAAAAGATGTCTTAGCTGTTATACCTGAGGAGAATAAAAATTCTATTAAAGGGCTTCGATGAAAGTAGCTGACTTTGAACCTTTTGAATTTTGGTGTTAATTACAGTTAAGTAGTTCCTAGAACTATATTATTGTTCATTTTACAAGCTACGATGTTTTAAATTGTGTTAGCTCATAGTAATAGTTATGCAACGTAACTTGAAAAAATTTAGATGAACAATCTGACAAATTTACTGTGGTATTCAATAAGGCTGGGATATAAATATACATAACATATGTTATAACTGATCCAATTTCTTTTTTATGAATCAATCAAGTTTTTTACCAAGTTGCTATGAAAGCTATAAAAGTACAGTGAAAAGTACGGTGAATTAATTTAGATTTTTTTTTTGGAAAAAGATCACCTTTATTGGTAGTATTAAAATATTCAGTGTAAACAACACATATAATTTAAGTGATAGAAACGTTTCGACTCAAACTGTAAGTTGGACAACCCTAGATGTCGTATCAATTAATTGTGCAAGACTAAGCATAAATGGAACAAGGGCGCAGTCACCGACCACCCAACCACGGCTGCCTGAAGCCGTAAAGAGAGTTATAAATGCGAAAAGAGAAGTTTCTTCAGGCGAAACACCGGCAGAGAATAAAAATTTCTATTTAAGGCCCTCTGTGTACTCAAAGAAATACTGTAATGGGCGGTCGGTTTGCGTTCCTTAACATTAGCGTAAGCGCATAATTATTTACAGATAAAATAACGCTTCACACTCACAGCCCCACACTAGGATAGAATAAAAAATTAAGGAACAACTATTACACTATACTATATTAAAAATCGTGAAAGCTAAATTATTGCATTCAATATGCGGCATGAGCAGTTAAAGTCTTACTTACTTTTCGAATATCGGACAAAAAAGTGTCACAAAAAATGTTTAGACCTTAGTTTACGATTTTTTTCTATAGAGAAAAAATTATTTAAACATGTTTTGGAAATACAGCTTTCTTAAAAATATGATGAAGTTTTTTGGTTATTTTTCACAACATCCAATAATATTTCGATTCGCAAAAAGTTCCTGAAGGAACTAGATCTGACTACCCATCGCACCTTAAGAGTTTCGTGTAAATTACTTGGAGTCTTCCGCGCTAGTTTGCGGTCAGCTAGTAATGGAGTTAATTTTCCTTGTGTTGTATCTGCGTCACATTCATTTCAACGGAGAACCAGCTCGCAAGCAGTTTCAAATTGGAGCTGGAATTATTTAGTGGACTTTATAGTTGGTAATAAAGGTATCTATCTTACTGTTGCTATTTTAATATCCATTTAAGTTGTTGAAGTTTCATCAGTTATTAATAAATCTATGAAGATAAGATTCCAGCCCTCTTTTACTTTGTGCTCATGAATTTTTTCAAGAGATTTCGCTTTAAGTACTTTCTTAATTAACGTTTTAGTTTAAGAGGTTTTCTAGTACTAAAGACAATATTTCATCGTTTTAAACATTAATCGTTATTTGTACACAGGTTAAATATTAGATTAAATAAACACAAAGTATTTTATTCTCATTATTCTGTACTAGAGAGTAATACCTAGATACGGAAATATTTTTGTGTTTTCTGAACGTAACGTATTATCGTCCGACCTTCCCTCCTATTCAATTTCTAATGGTGATAGCACAACTCCGCCGCGGAACTGTAGTAGCGAAACCGCTGACCTATCCACACGTCATTTGTATGGCGCGCGGAACTCCAGCGAATTGCCTGTTTTAACATCAATATTTAACTTCGACGCTGCTTCTGCCGTGCGGCAATCGCCGATCAGCTCTGTTCATTTAAAAATATAATATAAAATAAATTTCGGCAATTCAAGCCTAACCTTTACCTTCAACATTAACGTTTACCATTGACCCGATGCGATTGGTGGTTTCTAGTAATGAAGCTAATTTACCCAGCTCCGTTTGCAATGGCGCAGTGAGACCCTCGTACCCCGACTATAATTGTGGGAAGGCTGCCTTCACAGCTTGATTGAACTTTGCATCTGTTTAAATTAAATTCGGTGGTTTAATAAAGTCGGCTTCAATTGCTCCGTTTTTCTCTCCGAATTTATCTACGTTTCTGGCCAGAGTGAGAAAGGAAAGTAAATAGTTTTCTAATTAGTTGGTTCCAATGTTAAAGAATCTACTCACTTAGAAATTCTAGATTGAAATGTCTTATTCATGTTGTTTCCAATGTATTTATTTATTGATCCGCCAAACTAGTCACGTAGGCAGATCTCAATCAGCCCAGTATATCGTCCTACGACATATTATACAAAACTAGCTTATGCCAGCGACTTCGTATGCGTAGTTTTCATAATTATTTGGACCAAGGAATCATGTTGTCCCAAACAAACTTTGCCCCCGTTTTTCATCCGTTTAGGAGTAGAATTTCGGATAATCCTTTCTTAGTGCTGACTTACATTATGAAAGGAACCTTACGTGTAATTTCAAGTTTCTAGGTACAGTAGTTTCGGCTGTGCATTGATATATAAGTCAGTGAGTCAAGTTTGTCTTTCATGTACTTATATAAATTATATTATATACGACGATACTTAAATGGAACGTTCAGATAATATTCATAATCATTATCCACGTTCAACAAACCTTCGTAATTATAAATACAAACACATCACACGGAAACAATCGCTCCATACAAAATTCTAAACCGATTAACATACTAATTCAAACAAACAACGGATTTAGCTATTTTCCATCCACAACATCACAATTATTTCACATAACTTTCCAATGTTTGGAGCTCCATGGAATAAAGTGTGTGTTCCAATCAACAATTTTACAGTGGGCTATAGTTTTGAATTGATTGTTGTACTGGATTTCAAATTAAATCGTGTGATCACGTAACGTTCATGTCAATAAAGCGTTATTTAAATATTTTAGTTTAGAATGACTGTTTAAATAACACAGATGTTTTAATTTTAAAAGTAGTAAAAAATAATCGTTTCATCCATTGACAATAATCTTGCGTAATTTAATGTGTTATAAAAAAAGTCACACGTTAATTCCTATAGAGGGAGCCTCGGCGGACTACTAATGAACAACAAGATAATTAAATACACAAACATCTAGAATAGTAACAGGAATCTAAATAAGTACACGACTTTAACTTTTAACGCACTCGGAATCAAACCCCAGACCTTTCGAGTGATAAACTGGCATGGTTACCCACGAGTCTTCAAAGCTACGTGTACCTAACCACGGTAGCACACCTCCGCCGCGGAACTGTGATAGCGGAACCGCTGAGCGATTTTTCGATTTGTCCTTTGTATGTCCAAAGTTAAATCTTGGTGTTAGAACAGGCAATTCCGCTAGAGTTTCGCGCGCCGTACAAACGAAGTGTGCGGATCGTTCAGCAGTTTCGCTACTACAGTTCCGCGGCGGACATGTGCTATCGCCATAAATTTCTTTATAATCAGTCGTATTGTTTATTTTTTGTCTCTACATTACCATATTAAAATAGACATAGTAAGCAGGAACTTCAAAAGCATTAACATTCCCACCCACAACAATGGATTAGATACAAAAATATCATGTTTATTACAAATAAAAATCGACTGACGTAAATTACGGCTATAATCTCAGAGGAGTCGTATTATCAATACGCTCGTATGTTAAGTCTTTGATGTATTGTTATTTCTTGAAATAAAACCCCGCTTATGAAGGGTTAGGGGTCCGCAAGTGACAGCTGGTTTCAAAGACGAATCAACTTATTAACGTATTGTAATTAATTAGAAATTTTCTTTTTATAATTATTATTTATAATTTTGTAAATATTTTTGTTATGTAATATGTTTATATTGTTTATTTAGATGTAAATTATTTTGTGTTTTTTTGAATAAAGTATTAAATTACAGCAAAGCAATAATTAATTACATCTTGCAGTTCTTCAAACATCTTATGATTGGTTGAAATGAAACAACATGTGACATTTAACCAATAGCATCAATAAGTTTGGTCACGGCACAACTATCAACCGATCGGAATTGAGTTACATATAAGATAACTGATAACAGATCAGATAGCTTATTAAAAAAGTTACAGGTAACTATAAAATTATTTAAGTAAAAATGAAAACCGCCTACAAACTGAAAAGGAAATAATAATAACTCGCGTTACGAAAATAATCGGCTTCAAAATTATTGCGCACATACCTAAAGTTAATGCAAATATTTTCATGGTTTTCTCGTGGATGTCATCGTTAGAACTAAACCAAATTAAAATGTGACCACACAGGAAGCACCAGCGTTCATCAAAATCCATTCACCCAGTCGAAAGTTCTGAGGTAACAAACATAAAAAAATTCATTGGCGATGCGCAAATAGCGTGATGCCATTCAAGAAGAAAAAAAAAACAAAAAAAAAAATACTATCAATTTAAGAATCTCCTCTTTTTTGAAGGTTGAAAAGTAACCGTCGATGTACGTTGCCCTTTACTAATCAGTTCAAGTTTTAACTCAAACGTACTCCAAGAAATACCAAAGTCAAATTTCAAAGTTCACCGCCCGAAGCAGGGTGAAGGCAAGTTCAGATGAATGAATAACGTCCTGGAGGTGGCTGAAGGCTATTGATTTAGGAGACTGCAGAGAAGCTATGAGTATAATGAATAAGGAGCAACTTTGAACGGTTATGACTCTTCGGAACTTTGTTTATAAGCTGAAGGTGTATGAAAGCTACCTATAAGTTTATGTTTTTGATAATCAAAACAAGTAAAGGTCATTATAAATAAATATATATTTATAATAATGCTTCACACTCACAGTCCCACTCTAGAATTCCTTGTATCGTGGGTGCCATGGACACACACACAAAGAGAAATGCGAGTATATAGAAACATCCAGACCGAGAACAGAAATCTAAATTTATCATTTAAACTTCTGTCCCGTCGGGGATCGAACCCTTTGAGTGGTGAACTGGCGTGGTAACCACTACACCACGCGGATCGTCAAATTGTTCAATTATTTCATTCTTGATAATATATCCTACTCCTAATTTATTTTTAGCTTTATTTTGTTACCTATTATTTTTCGTCTCCAATCTATATTTTCCTTTAATTTATCCCTTCTTAAGATATCGTGCATTGAATAGGTAGATAGCATCTAGATATTGTACTTATCGAATTCATATTCAAATTCAAAATTTTTATTCATTATAAGGTATTAAGTATGTTACATTGAATGAACTTTAAATAATACGGTACATCGGCTTCAAGTAAGCCGGGAGAAAAATGCCCGAAAAAAACTTTGCACTCCTTTAAAATCAAAATCGTTAGGACAGCAGAGTTCAGCGCAACGTAAATACCATTATTGAGGACTATCCAGAAATTCACACCAAACTACACCATCTAGGGAAGAAGTTGTGGACGCAGCAAAACAAACCGCTTACTCGATTGCCTCTCTTTCAAATAAACAAAATGTCGAGATAGAAAAAAGTTTGGACATTTAATTTGTCACTACTTCCTTATCTGCCATTCTATTATACCTACTTGTTGTTAAGTAAAACGGAGGGAGCAGCCCCAAGATAACGAGCGGTGCCCAAAACCCAAAAGTTTTGCTTAGAGATAATATATAATCGTCGCTTGCATACGGGTTGACTAAATGTTTAACATTTTCTATTGTTATTTTGATGGTGTATTCATTTTAAGTTTCAAGTGAATTGGCCGGAAGTTTTAGTAATCTTATACGAATCTTTATATTAATCTTATTCTTTTAGAAACCGTGAAACCCTTAGTCGATAAAGAATTGGTTGGTGTAGTGGTTCCGAAGGACGGAAAACCCAAGAAAAACCAGGACGGTGTTAATTCCCGGTGGGTAGAAAAATTGATTTTTATGTTTCTGTGCCCGGTCTGGGTGTTAGTGTAATTGTCTTTGTATAAATGTCTATGGCACTTACGATACAGGGAATCTTAGTGTGGGGCTGTGAGTGTGAAGCGTTATTTTTTTATATACAGTAAAGATCTCAAAACCAGCAAAATTTTGAAAGTGGTCTATAAGAAAAGCAGTGGAACCTCTGTTTTAGAGCAACAGAACTGAACAAATCCCATTCAAAACACTATGTAGCTAGAAGATGTTGCCCGCAGTTTTAATTATGCAGACTTTGATTTAGAACGATCGAAACGACTGAAAATTTATAAATCAGATCCCATTCAAAGTTTTCTAAAACTAGGACGATCCGAAAATGCTTTTAGATTTAAGTGCATAGAGAAATTAGTTTGAATTATTCCTCGTTTGCATTAAATGTTTAAGGTAAGTTATATTTTTTGTCAAGCTCGGGATTCCAATGTGCACCACGGTAATCATTGCCTTTTTTTAGTTTCATCCGCGTTAAGAATTGCAAAGTAACACTTGATAGATTATTGCCTTCCTCTATAAATGGACTATCTTACACCAAAATAATTTTTCAAATCGGTTCCTGAGATTAGCGCGTTTAAACAAACCATCAAACAAACAAGCTTTATATCAACAGTATAGATAGAATTTTATTATAGTGTAGATTACGTTAAAATATGATGGTCAGAGACCTCTTTAAAATTGAATTAAAACACTTCATACCTGAACCTTTTATAATGAACAAGCTCGTAAAATTCGACCAGAGAATCGACGAACATTTTGCACCTGCCTCAAAGAGCTTTTTGTTGTTGAGAGCGTACCCGGATAAAACCGGTTCCAACTAGTTATAACTAGTTCAATGCAGTTAGCACTTGTACCGGATTGGGGCGGACAGCGGCGAGTATAATATTCGCGCTTCGGTAAAAGGGGTTAAAGCGAAAGTTTTTGGAGTGAAGTTTTGGATGGATACTTATTATTATGCGGAGATGTAAGACACAGTAACATGGTGTATTTTTGTAAGGGAATCTAGGAAAAGGTATTTGCACTAAACAAAAGAAATGCTTCCGTTCTTCGGAGGGCACGTTAAGCCGTCGGTCCCGGTTGTTATCGATAGATAACAGTCGTTAAACCTAGTCGGAGGCCCTTTGGGCGGTTTGACAACATCCGACACGGGTTAACCACTAATTCGCATTGGAGCAGAGTGGTAGTGTATGCTTCTGGCCTTCCCCGGTGGTGGGTACGTGCCCAGCAGCGGGATATTAAAAGGGTTGAATGCAAACGAAATGTATGTGCTTATCAAGTCAGTCCTTACTCCTCACTAGACATCAAAAAAGCTAATGTAGAAAGTAAAGGCCAAATGGTCTTATGTATGCAAGTGTTTTTATACAGCATCCTCTATTCAAGTCTACTAAGGTCTGACTTGGAAAGGACTTTTGTCATATCTCCGGAAATACCCTATTTTTCCGGAAACAACCATTTTATATTTCCTTTAAGGTTCGACAAATTTATTTGCACTCGTGCAATTTGTGAAATATTTACATTTTGCACTATTTTTTGCGTCAATCTATTTACATTTTACGCTATTTTTTGCAATCAAAACCTAAATCACACAGCCATAGGTCTATTTTATCTAAAATGGAACTGAATTGGAAACTTTAATGAAATCAAGGTGTACAAATAGCATTTCTGTTAAAACTTTGTCCGGATAAAGCCAGTTCCAACGTGTTAACTAGTTCAATGCTGTTCATATTCGCATCGAATGGGGTCGGTCAGTTTTACGTTCGTTCTCTATTACCTAAAAGGTTGTTTCGATGTTTAGACGTGAAAAGTCGTTGATTGCTATAGGTATTATAGACAACTTTAGGTAATGTAGATAGATAATAATTATTATAGAGAGGTCTTGTAATAAAATAAAATAAATAAATTGAATATAAATGCATTTATTTACCCTCAAAAAATCCAAGTAACAATAGATAAAGTAGGTATAACCATGCCTGTATTACATGTCACCATTGTAATTTAATTTTAATTATAATCTTCCCTATTAGTAGAGAATGGGTAAAATAATAAAATAATTTAATATTAATTTATATAATTTTTAATCTATATAATTATTAATGTGTAATTCGAATGGGCTAGAAATAAAAGGTTTTTTTATTTTATTTATCTGTTTGAGTTGATTCAAAAGTATAGTCTATAGTTGACGGGGGATAAAAGGAAGATTTTAATTTAAATGCTCTAAAGAATTAAAAACGTATCTAATTAAAATTTGAGGGCAACAGATCACGCGTAAGTGTCCTAACCAGAACTGTTAGACTAACTTTTAGTAGGTTTGAAGTTTTAATCGTTTAAAGTTGTTTCAAGTTCCATTGCGTCTAACTTGCTTTGTTTAATGTTCTGTTTCTATTCGGTTGCTTAATTGACAATAGTTTAGCTATAGTTTTGTGGGTTATAGTTTTAAGTGTCTTGATGAAGCTTTATTGTCCGTTAAGCCCTATCGGCGGCAATTTGGGCGGTTTGACAACAACCAACACGGGTTGGCCACTACCCGTTACTCCAATCCGCATTGGAGCAGCGTGTTGCAGTAAACGCCAGGTCGTTTGTGGGGAGATACCTTGCCCATCAGGGTTATAAAAGGGTGGCAGGCAAAGCTTGGTGTCGTAAGGAAATTCGTAAGGTTTCAAAGCCATGACGTCATTTTACGGTGAGCGGTATTTCAACCGGTGATGCCTTCCCGATCGAAATTTCTATAATCTCCAACATAAGTGTTTGCGAATGGATGTTAGTTTATGCGACAAACCCATTGGTGCGCATAGCGTGCGTGACAAATGATTAATCTGTGTAATGTATTCATAATGGCATTTGCACAACACACTAGCATTTGTATCAGCAAATAGGTATCATGACTAAGGAGAGATATTTTCTGGATATTTCTGGATATGGATATTTGGAAGCTGGATATGGATATTTACTATGCTACACTGAAATATATTTTTTAAATCGATCTAGTAGTAAAATAAATAAAATTAAAAGATTTTTATTCATCATAATGTATTTGTATACACTCGATGAACGTCAAATAATACGGTACATCGGCATTAGGCGCCCTTTTGGCTAAGGTAGACCGGGAGAAAAAAGCCGG
>DWQK01004607.1:0-10281 GCA_018231225.1 Noctuana stator
ATTTTTGTCGAACATTTGCAGTCGACAAAAGAACGGTTACGGTAATGGTTTCGGTTAGAAATTCGTAAAAAGCTTCCATTCAAACTCGAAGTCACAAGTACTTTGCAATTGGGATCTGGTTTCGTGTAATTAGTGGCCGCGCTACGGGGTCCCCCCACACATTTATCAACTGACCGAAGAACTTCGCCCACCCTCTGATAGAATAATTGCTTGTATTTCTGATTCGGACTGGAAGAGAGTCGAAGAGTGGAATAGCCATAGAACGTACTTTTCAACCGACTACAAAAAAGGTGGTTGTCAATTCGACTATAATTGTATCTCGACTGTATTTTTTATGTTTGTTACTTCATAACTTTCGGCTGGGTGACCTGATTTGGATGTATTTCTTTAGCTTTAGCCTGATAATAAGTCAGACGCCCTCTGGAACACCTATATTACCCATAGACGTTCCAGAGAGAACCTGCGGAGCTCTAGGAAACTATGCACACATACAAACATAAGCTAACTTCGTTACTTAAAATACCGCTTAGATGCTAACATACAATAAATTGTTAAAGGTTATCGCAACTATATTAATTACTCTGTATCTAATGATCTTTGTTCCTTAGGTCCGCCAATAATGTTGTCATCTTCAACTAAGTAGGCTACATGTAGTTAAGATACAATGTAAGTAAGTATATGAAATGAAATAAAATTATCTTTCTCTAAAACATCCCACATATCATCAGCAGGGAGACCTTTTCATAGGTTTCATGTATACAATTACAAAAATATAAAACGTGTATGCAACTGTATTATGAACGTAATACGCTCAATATTCGTACTTAACTGCAATAGTTCAGTTTCATAACTAATTCAAAGTACATTCGCGAAGAGAAACAGTTTTAATATCACTTACACGCTATTCGTGGAGTTCCATTCCGGAGCGTCGAAACGAGAACATTCAGTTGGAGCATTCATCGTTAAATTAAATGTGAGGATGGGCGTATTCTGTGCGACTGTACCTTATACTCGTAGTTACAACTCTTGGATGTTTGTCAGTCACTTCTGTTGGCTTATGGCTGGTCAAAGTCAGCACTTTGACTAAATATAAAAAATACTTAAGACCGTTTCATAACATTCGAGTAAAGTCCCAAATATTTTTCTTGCCGGTTATAAGTGACAGTGTCAATTTCGCCGTTCAGTATTTAATTACTGACTTACTCGAAGATGGAACGGTCCTTAATGTTTTATATCGCTTGTTCATCATGGAAAATTGGGAAACGCAATGTGTCTTGTGTACAGATTCTCCGTAATTAATTCACCATTTCGCTCAATAGCCATTTATATTTTAAGTTTTAAAACAAAAAATTTATCACAAGACTTAAGGCGGGTAAAAAAGCATTCTTTATCAGACGCGCGGGCCGATTTCACATGCTTGATACGGTAGACCCTTAAGTAATAATTATATAGGTAATCATTCTAAAAAAAACATAATTAGACAATGTAAAAAAAAGGAGAATTGTGTTTGTGTATTTGAATCCCGAGGTGAAAACTCTTAAATAATAATATCTGCTTATCTCGAAGATAATAACTGAAAACATGATTGTTATCATTTTAATTAGAGCACTGTGTCAAATATGCACTTATCAGATTATGATTGTATTACAAAAACAAAAAAATAATCTGTTTTTCTTTACCACGGAGCAGACACAGAGAAGGGAGTGCAGGCAAAGAAGACTTATCGCCTACAAGTTTGTTTAAACACACGAATAGTTCATAAGCTGGATTAACATATAAGACACTTTGTATTTCATAGCAATTAATGCGGATTTTCTTATCAAATATATATGCCAAACAAGAACTTACATTATGGCCTTTGAAAACTCATTATGCATTATGTAAAGTCAGTTTAACGCACAATTACTTAAACTAGTAACTCGAACACAAGGCAATTTAACTAAACCGAACTTGTAATTTCACGGCACATTACTCATACGCCGACATATACATTTACCTCCGTTAAACTCGTAAGAATAAAAAAAAATGCTTCGGAACTCTACATTTTGAATATAGAGCTCTTTATTTATTTATTTATTCTTTCTTTTTTTATTTTAATTGATCTTTTTCTCCACCCAAAATTATCCAGACTACCTTTGGTATCATTATCAGCGATAAGACCGCCTTTTGCTTATACTACACTTGTATGGTATATTATATCATTGTTGTGGTGTGCAATAAAGTGTATTTGTATTGTATCTTTGAAAAAAGAAGGCTTTTGTCGGTACATAAAAAGTATCTATTGCCATCACATGTATCTTTAAGCGTGCGGCACGATTGATTACGTTAATTGAGACACTTTTAATCTGTGTCAAAACATTTCCCTACATTTTATTGTCAATAAATAATACCATGGAATAGACAGAGATAAATAAATATTTTTAGTCATAGTCCTTGTATTAAATTGGTAATTAATTGTGAATATCGCTATTGTCAACATACATTGCTAGGTTACTTTTACTTTGTATTAGTAATAGCGGAATTATACAGAGTAAGTTACGAGCAATCCTTATTGGTTGCAGTTTAGTTATTGGTTTGTGGTCTTAATGCGATTTGTGCTTAGGCGTGGCCCATTATGGCTCAATTGTCCTAAGTACGTGTAAGTAATCAGCAAGTGACCTACGTTGCAGTCATAATGCAAATATCAATGTAACTTATCTGTTGTTACTTTTAAACAATAACGGGAAACAGGTATCTTACTTCCTATTCCTACCAATTGTTTTTCATGAATTTCATCGTTCTTAATCATAATATAGGGTAAAAATATCACTAAATATAGGCAATATGTTTAAAATATATATTATATATTATAGTATATTAGTTTATCGCATTGGAGCAGTGTAGTGGAGTACGCTCTAGGCCTTCCCCGGTTGTGGGAAGAGACCCGTGCCCAGCAGTGGGACTTAAAAAAAGGGTTGAGGGCAGGCATATTATTAAGTGATAGGAGAGTTCCTGGAACGGTATTCAAATATCCCAACTTCCGCAGATATGTAAATGTGGATGAACATAATCGAGTTTACAACAGAATTCCAAAATTACCTACTAGAGAATTTCCGATTGCGGTTTCAAAGAGAAATAAGTTTAGCTACGACTTATGCAAGTTTAAAGTAAGTAACTATTCTTGCGGGATAAATAATGCTCCAAGTTTATCATACATTAAAGTTAGTTATATTGTTTACAATTTCTTGAACTAAATCACCGAACAGAGAGAGACAATGAGATAATTTTATAAGTAAAGGGTCTTTTTAATAAAGAAAAATGGCATATTCCACGATTACTTTTTCTTAGTGTTATTTTAATAAACTTGGAGAATCCTTGAAATAACACTAAATTATTACGGAGTCATTATTAGGTAACATATATGGGCAACATTAATGAATTAAAAAGAATGAGTCACTAATTTATATTTAATAGCCATATTTAGAAGAAAATTGTTCCATAAAAATCTAGTACCTACAATACCTACATAGGTACATCATTGTATACCTACCTACGCAGAAATGAACGTCCGAATCGAAGCCACATTAAACATTCAAGTCACGACTTTGAAGCCTATTTAAGTATATACAACATCAAGTGTAGGGTTGAATCTAGTGTCCTCAAAGCAGATTTAGCCGAATGGATGCCGCGATACGGCAACCCGACCGGCTAAGCCGTAAGCCGAACCACTCTACAGTTTAAATACAGCGACGATGGACCTCGTCGGCAAAACCTCTTGGCCCATACGTGCTCTTATTCGTATATGGAACGGATAAATATTTTCACGGTGAAGCCACACTGGATTGTTTTTAGATTCTGAATAAATTAAACAGCAAGACAGTTTAATATATCAAATCTATGCATACGAGTCCTTTTTCTTATGATGTCTGATGGGTGCCCAATTCCTTTGCAAATTACATCAGCAGTATAAACCGTGTTAATTGGAATGATCAGAATAAATACATAAATGCGTAATAAATACATAAATGAAAGCGAAATGAGGATGGATTGGTATAGCGAAGGAAGTACCTATTGGTAGTATCAAGTTAAATTATATATATTAGGCATCTATTAAAAAGTCGAAGAAACCATTTTTCTATTTAAAATAGGTAACCTACCTCAACATTTTATCACAATATCTAGTAGAGATAAAGTAAAGGCTTATTTATAGATTTAAGACCAAAAAATAAATGTGAATAAAAGATTTAATTGCTCGCACTTACGATATAACAAGTCTTTTCGATGCGAGAATTTGGCTTCTTTTAGCCTTCATGCAACCTCCGTAAAAACTTGTACGTTATAATGATAATGGTAGGCTACATAGGAGGTGCGTACTGTGTAGTGAACGACCTTGTTGCCAATGATAACAAAAATATCAACAAACGACTGCAGAGTAGTCATTGGCAATTCCTTGGCGCGTAGTAGTCAACCCATGTCATTGAGCGAAACGTCTCACAGAAAAAAAAAAAATTTCGCAGGACTGATAAATTGATTGTGCGAAAAGATCCCTTTAAGTTTATTTTGTTTGTTTTGAGCCGTAAAGAGAATGATTGCTTGTTTTATTTACAATGGATTTTCAGACACAACGTTAGTTCTAAAAGTTCCACTGTTCTTAAGATTACGGATCAAGGATTAAAGTGGACACAAAAGTGGAAAAATTCATCAATGGATCTTTACGATGGATTTTAGTGGACATTGCCTTAACAATGGTGTCATACATAATCTGTACCTACACATACGTAGTAATAGAGTGGTTAGTATTCTTTGACAATCTCTATTTTGCATCATATTGTAACTAAAACCGTTAGCGTCATTTCCAATTAGACGTGGCTACTGAGACAAAGAAACGCTTTTGTTTTGTATGTATTGTAGTTACAAATGTACATTTAGTAACAACGAAAGAACCCGTGCTGCCCCGTAAGAAAATATTATTTATCAATTTAAATGTCTTTTAAGTTAATGTGTGGACTAATAATTTCTCTTTTGTAATCGGCGCAAAAATAGAAATTAGATAAAATTAATACACGCAAATTGAATCTCTCCCCGACTCCCCGGTAACCGTACCGGAAAATCATTAATGTCGGAATATCTGACACAGAGAAAATATAGCGTGAAGCTCTGTAGTATAAATATTTGCTGAAAGCGTTCGCGGAATCTGTAAATGGGAATTTGTTTTTTAAATTCTCTTGTATTGTATTAGTTGGGTCGAAATTGGTTTTGTATAAACGAAAACTGATTTTGGGGGACAATGAGGTCAAAAAATTTACCCTTATATAATTAAAAGGGTGTGCTAATGCACAACTTCTTATTTGAAACTTTCAAGATATAATATTTAAGATGTGTTACGTGTACCAGCTTCTTATAAGAATGACTAATATTATTTAATTAAAACGAGAGATAGGATTTTTGAAGTTATTTAGCTGTTGGGATCACGTCATTCTGTTAAAAGAGTCTCTTGCCCAAGATAGTCGGGGAATCCCTTACGTATTTAATATTCGGAAAACTTACAGCTACATACATCGTTAATATAAAATTAAGCTAAATATACAAAATTAAGGCCAATTACAAGTTAAGTTTCGACAATAGACATCTCACATACGAAATATAAGTGAGACTATTATTTTTTACTTATTTATTAATAAACATTATAATGTATCCGATAAGAAGTCTTTAGTTCCTCGCAAACCTGTATCACTGACATCAAAACGGTATTTTCCTTATGTTGAAATCAAGCAGGCAAATCCCAATAGGTACGTACCACAACTAATTAGGTATAGTAGATACGTATTATTATGTATAATCATGGAACAGAGAGAAATATGACGCAAGAAGTGTTATTTTGCAAACAATATAACGTTTTGTTAAGTCACAACAATCGGCCATTCGAAACTGAGGCGTTTACCGTGATAGACCCTAAAACGAGCTACATATTATTGTCCAATAGTTGTCAGGGGTTTCCCTCTATTCGTTTCTTTATTCCGTGTCCGTGTGTAGAACGTACCGTACTTTGACCTCAAATATGAACTGCTATTTTTAACTTTTTGATCGAGCGTAAGCGATATTAAAAATAAAAATATTTTTGACACCTAAAAGTTGACCCGATAGTCTACATTAAAGGATTTCGATTGTTAAGTTTGTTAGGTGCAACAATCGTAGGCCGGACACCTAAATACAACCTTAAGCTTTTCACTGATGCATGATGATTATAATATTCAAAACAATCATTTCATATTTAGCCCCAAAAGGTCGCTGACCTAAACTCAAGAAATGTTGCAACAAAGAATGTTTAAGACAGACCATAAATTTGTTTTCTCGATTAAAAGTCACCTTGAAAATGAACTTGAAATAACTACTATTTCGGTCCCTTGCGGCTAACTCCCATTAATTTAACGTCCTGAACAAAGCCCCGTAATTAGTTAAGAAGATCCCGATGCCATCCCTTACAAATCCTTGTTTTGAAGAATATTCAGTAGATTACCCTGTATTTATCAATGATCAGTGACAGTCTAGGAGTTAACCTTTGGCCTAACACTTCGGCGATGCGTAGTGGAATATTCTTTTTTAATTATAAATAAGTTATAAGAAAGCGATCGTGCAAGCGACCTGATGTTAATTGCAATTCATGAAGGTGTATAGGAATAAAATCCTATCTAAGGTTGTACGTGGAAGCGTTGCTACTCATCAGGAGGGAGATGTTTGCCTCCATTTGCATCAGGACTTGCTTCATGGCGGATACTGTTTCCGCCCATGAGAGCGGTATCACCCAGACTCAGGTTAAGTTTGCCAAAGGGTTTTAATGCCCAATACACAAACACGCCCGTACCAGATATCTTGGAAATATCGCAGCAAATTCTTTAATATCTGCTGTTGACTCCCGGTTCGAAACCAAGACAAGTTATCAAACTTCTGAAGTTATCAGATGTTAAACTACAAAATCAAAAGTTAATATTTTTATGTATATACTTATTTAGGTATGTTATATACTCGTACATAGTGCGTCTTAATTATAAAAATATCTACATTGATGATAAATGTGAAGTTATTTCTGTAAGTTCCTTGCGTAACTGCTAAATTATTCATTAAAATGTGTAACTACAATTACATATTTGAAATAATGACTAAAACCGGTTTAGGTGATATCACAAAAGCAATGTTAATTCTCTAATAGTAACTCACAGTTTTATCCAGAAGCCAGCTAGCGGGAAAGATGAGCGGGATATACGTTATCATGTAAATCATCGAAGTCCAGTACACAGTGATGCTGTTTACCCCGTAGTACTTAACTACGGAGTCCTGAATTATACTGTACTGTATCCATTGCATAGAATTAGAGGCCGAGTACAGCACGAATATAAACAAAACGAGCCATCTAATCGGATACACTCTGTATTCCGTCGGTGCCTTTTTCGTCGGGGATTCTAATACACCCCCCTTTTCAGCGACCCCGTCCATTACGCTGCCGCTCAGTTCCATATTTTTTGTCTCGGTCATTTTTAATCTGTTTATTTTCCTTATATCTCAAAAATATAATTTAATATCTTATACGCTAATATTATTGTCGTGGATTCCTAGAATGTCTGCTCTGATTAATGGCACATGTGTTACTAAATCTAAACACGTATCTAATGTAAGGGGTAAATATAATTTTATTGTCGCTTTTTAAGCGCCTCTAGTATTTTAATTATTATTGTCAATAATCCGCGCGCGCGTTTTCTTTGAAACGTCGACACGAGTGACCCGCGCGGCGGTCTCAACTCGACTGTGCTGTGCATATTTCATTCATTCCGTATTTTCTTCAATCAGAGGCTGAATAAAGTGTTTCCTCTACACCCTTCGTCCGGCTCCGTGATTCTGTGATAAGGTAGAGAAGACGTTCTGCCTCTAATGATCTAATCGCCTAATGAGAATATACTCGTAACCAATTCAACGACCTATAGTCGTCAATGGAACGTAATTGGTATTGTTCATACATAGATGGCTGTTCACTTTATCGGTAGATAATAGTTTAAGGCACTTTGTTGTTAAACAATCACAGGTTTCGTAATTCATTCTTCGTTATCGCGATTTTATGATCGTCAAATTTACAAGTATTAAAATGTTGGTATCGATGTTGTGGATAATAATATGTTTTGCAGTTTTGTGCTTTAAAGAAAATTTAAATTCGAGAATTCTGTTTAAAAACTTCTTAAACACACTTAGGTCAGTTTGGAAAAAATTTTGAAATTATTTACATATTCACAAAATACCCATCATTGCATATCGCTATACAGTTAAAACGCTAAATGGAATGAGTTTGTATGCATATTAACATTTGAACAGTAGAGGCAAATAGGATTTTAATAGATATCCTTGAAAAATTCAGTGAAAACCGGGAAAAGCTTCAGGCTTCGTCAGGCTAAAAACTTTTTAAAGAAATGTCTTTGAACTTTATCCGGGGTAGCACAAGTCAGATACTTCGTTCGTTCTTTACCAAAAAAATGTTCTCTGTTATACTCACACTTATGTATACCTACGTAAGAATACTACCCAGGTTGTTAGGTACTACAATATGATGTTTGCTTATAGCCTTTCTCATAACATAGAAATAAATTGTATAATATAATTTATGTCATTCCAAAACAGATTGTCCAAATTAATCCGGCAGCGGCTCACATACGGGTTAATCCGGGCACGGCAGGATAAATTCATTCAGCGGCCGGCCCGGATGACAGGTATAATAATATGTCATGTTTTCATTATCTCATGATTTATAATAACACAGCTAAATAAGGATTTCTTCAAAATATTCATGAATTTTAGAAAGTGCTTCCTTTTATAGTAGAGAGAATTTGAAAGCGATCGCCGCGCGCCAGTATAATTAACAGTACGCTGTTCAATTCTTCGTTTTTTTACAGTTTTGAAGTCGATAATGAGTAGAGCAGTAATCAATTATATTATGAGAGATAACGTAGTGGTTGACTTTTGTCTATTTAAGATATACGACACACTTACTCGTATTTAGATTTCAGTCATAACAGACACCTTACGATGGTCCTCATGCTCGTTTGTTTTCCTTAAACGTACTACAAAACAAAGACGTAATCAATAATCAGTTTGGCTTTAGTTAGTTTGACATGCCAGAGTTCCTAGACAATATCCGTTTATAGTAGTTAATTTATTTCACACAATACCTACATAGGTAGTCGCAGCCACAATACGAACCAAATAGCAGAGGCGTGCGTGGGAAATGTCCCCGCGCCGGAAATGACAAGCTTTGTTTCAAATCCAATTAGGTCGTATAGAGATGGCACACACTTCTGAACTAAAGACTGAAACACGAGTGGGCTATTTTACTATCACTGGCTACTCAATTGTCTCGTAATGGTCTCTCGTTGTACGAGTTTTAACACTATAAAACACTAGCTGACCCCGCGAACTTCGTACCGCATATAACATAAAAAACTATAAAGGGGTGCACCACCCTTAAGATTTACATTAACATTAACAGGTAGATGTTGGCCGATTCTCAGACCTACTGAATACGCATATAAAATTTTGGTAAAAATCGGTCAAGCCGTTTCAGAGGAGTATGGTAACTAACATTGTGACATGGAAATTTTATATATTAGATAATCGAGCTATCATGTAATACATTGCCAACCTCGTATAGTACTAAGTTGTATTTCAATGATAAAACCAGCAATGAAAACGGTCCAGTTCTCCCCGTATTCGCTAGGGGCGCTGCTAGTCGATGCATGGAGAAACTCAAAAGCGAATTGCGTTGATCCTTAACTACAAAAATTCGTACTAGGGTCACAAAAACGTTATAAGTAAAATACTGATTTACTCGTAAATGAAAGTTTTTTTCCGCCGGCTTTTTTCTCTCGGCCTACCTTAGCCAAAAGTGCGCCTAAAACCGATGTACCGTGAAAACACAACCACCTACAAAAACCTTATGACTTATGATGAATAAAAATGTTTTTATTTATTTATTTACTAGTATATATTGTCATTATATTATAATTATTAGTATTATTATAATAATTCGCTAATATCACTTTTCTCCTAATTAAAAAGGTAAACCTCGCTCTAAGCATTTTCCTTGTGCAAACTGCCCTAACGTTGTTTAGCTTGCAAACTTATATCCCGGTACCCGTTACCCTCAAGGTCACGGTAAGGACCCAAGAGGGACCTCGACCCATCGGGCCGAAACGACCTTTGCGGGAATTTCCCCTAAAATTTATTACTGGTTTACGGTCATTAAATAGTAATATAAGCATAACA
>DWQK01004608.1:0-10280 GCA_018231225.1 Noctuana stator
ATGCTCCAGGCCTTCCCCGGTTGTGGGGAGAGACCCGTGCCCAGCAGTGGGACATAAAAAAGGGTTGAAGGCAATTATATTGTTGGTTACTTTTGTTTTCTGTATCGCGCTATAGAATGAACTATTTACTATTACGATTAAATTTATGTCAATTAACACCTCGGTGCATTAAGAGTCCCCTGAAGAGTTAATAATACCCACGTGAGGTCGCTACAGTAATATGACATAGGCTATTAGTAGCGTACTATACGCCACTTTCACTCACCCAACATGACTCCATGACATTTACAATGTCTTATCTTGAATCATTATTACATTGCAGTGGTATGTATGTAATTCTAAACTAAAAGGTTCTTCAAACATCGTTACGTTATCAAAAGATAGTGGCACTGGAAGTTCATAAAAAATAATTCATAAGGTTTTTTTGTAAATAACCGTGAATGAAATTATAATATTTATCAATGCGACATGTGTTATCATTTTTTAATTTACAACAGTTCACGCTTACAATTTGTTTAAGTTATTTGCGAAGTGTTATTGGATAATTATCACTATTGCTCTAAATAGGTGGTAACTATCCTAAAACGTGTGTGTTACTTTTGAAGTTATAGCACATTATGTATCTACAGTAATAATTCCATTTTTACTATTTGTTACATATCCCGATGGCCTTCTTTTTTGAAGGCGATTAAAAAGTATACAGTTACTTATATTATGTATCATTAGTTTTTGTGTATTTGTCTATGTATGTGTCAGTTTGTTTGGGAAAAATTTTAAACTTGGTACAACACTTGTTTATAAGGGCAGCGGTGGTGCCTCTCCGGGTGTACAGTAACAGTACCAGCTCCATGTTTGATGTCAAATAAAAATTTTGAATTCTATTAATTCCCCTAATTTTTCGTTTGCAGCTACATCTGCCGCGACGGCACGACCCGTCGTTGGATGTGCCACGGGTTCCTCGCGTCCCGGGACAGCGGCGAGCGGCTGTCGCATGCGGTCGGGTGCGCCTTCGCGGCCTGCCTCGAGCGCAAGCAGCGGCGCGACAAGGAGTGCGCGGTGTCCATGAGCATTGATGCCGCCAGCCATGCCTTCACTCGCCAGGGCTCTTTCAGAAAGTCAGGTTCGTTTTGTTTCACCGAAAACGACCAGTGTTTTATCACAGATTTAGGTTCTTCATACACAATGCAGTGCCTTCACTACGCTAATCTTCGATGCTCATGTTGCATAGTTTAGTAGCGAAAATCTCGTAACACGGTCCGTACACACGGCATTAAATCGCGTTGTCTATTCTTTAATAATATAGCGTCGTTTTAATTTGGAATCAGATAGCTGTATATTCCTAGATATTTAAACTATAATATATTTATTTTACTTTATACTTTGTTCAGGTATAACGGCACGTCGCGCGTCAGAAGCGGACGTGGGTCCGCCCGTTGGACCGGTGTCAGCTGTGTCGGCGGTGTCGGCAGTGTCAGCAGTGTCGGCGGTGTCAGCAGTGTCAGCGGTGTCGGGCGCGCGCTCCACGCCCCACAACCCGTTTGCGGTGGAGCGACCACACGCCGCGCCGCATCTGCTCGAGAGACAAGGCTCTTTCCGTGGCTTCTCGCATCTCAACAACAGGTATAATATAATAATATATTAATACGAAAAGAGAATATTTTCGAACCCCTTTTAAGAGCCTACCAACCTACCTACTTAAGTTATGCCTATGCCTGCGATTTCGTTCGCGTGGATTGTGTCCGAAGAGGAAAAAAATTAGATGATTGAGAAAAAATTGTATTTACTGCTTCGATGAAAATGTGTGTCTGCATACTGATGATATTGTTTGTCCGCAGTTCCCCGTTCAAGCGGCAGATGTCTTTGCGCATCAGCGAGCTACCGTCGAACCTCGAGCGGCAGCGCCTCGGGCTCGTATCGCCCCCCTCCGCGCCCCCCGCGCTCCCCGCCATCCCCGCACTGCCCACAGTGCCTGCAGTACCGGCACTGCCGTCATCTGAGGTAACATACTGCATCCCCTCAAACGTGAAGCAACACTTTATTTGAGACGAATCAAGTCCTCATGAGAAGCATCAGAACTACGTACAACCTCAAACTCTTCCTTTTGAGGTTGAACGTTGGTTTCCATGAGTTGCAATAACCACTTTACAAGTGGCCTTCATGCTCGTTTGCTACTCATGTTGTTTTTTTTAAATGCCTTAAGTTGAATCTATAGCAGCTGCAACTAGAATTCCCAGTGTTATGATTGCAAAGATTTTATTAAAAAAAACTAAAGCTTATTAATTACATTCAACAGAGCAACGCAAGCCAGCCGTTCGCCGAGTCCGCGACTCTGGAGAACGGTATGATGGAGACGAACGAGGACCCGGTGGCGGCGATGTGTCAACAGCTGTCTCTCGGCCTCCGAGCATTAGCCGAGGAGCCCGTGCCCGCGGCGGGCGCCCTGCCGCACCCCGACGCGTGGCTCGGCCGAGTGGCGCGAGGCCCCCTCGGCCCGCACGCACCGCACACGCAGGCCCCGCCCACGCGGGCCCCGCCCCTCTCCGCGCGCGCCGCCTCCTTCGCTGGACACTCGTTGAGTACCACTAATCCATTTCTCACGCCGGCGCCGCTCTAAGAACTTGTCCAACACGATTTTCTACACTCCAGGGTGGCTCGCTTTTCCCCTTCAAACCATGTGGCTTTTGGATCAGCTGCTCACTCATCATACTCATAAACTCGAAGCGATTCTGCATGAAATTAAAACTAGCTATACGAGATTTGGATGCTAATCTGTTCCAATAGCTAAAAATCTGTCTTCCTTTACCTACGAATTGTTGAGTTTCTTTGAAGCGATCGACGTTTCAATAATAAATTGGTTATGCTAGTAAGCTTATAGAAAATGTCCAGACTGTTTATTCTTAGCTAAACTGCGTAACATGAGCAACAAAGTAAAATGGGACTATCTTGTCAATGAATGGTAAACAAAGATGTTTTTTAATAACTTTATTTAGAAGACAACTCAAACATGGTGAAAATAAGCACGATTGGGTACTGAAGTCATTGACCTAGAATTTAAACGGCATTAAAAGAAATTATAATTGCAAATGTCAGTATGATTAATTTAAAAAGTCTATAAGAAACGGGCCAAGGTTGTAAAACCCTAGCTAATTAGACTAATTAAATACAACCTTAGTGTGACTTAATTTATCGTTGCGGCACAATTGTGTACTGTATTACTTAATAAGTTAGAGATACTTTTTAATCTCACTCAACTCTACTTGCTTTTGTCTCTGAGTAGTCGGTCCTACCGGCTGCTTTTAAGAGCTGAAAGCAATTATTAATTTGAGCTAATAAGCTGTATCGAGTTTGACCTTTGTAAAGGATAAAATTTAAAGTTATAGCTATAAGCTATTCCTTCATAGCTGTGGAAAAATACAACCTCTATGATATGTTACATAAGTCTATGACATCGTATAAAGTTCTAATGTGTTATCTTTTAAAGTGGTATAATTATATATTAACTTTAAAATTATGCTGATTGGCTTAGATGCACAGTAGATGAGTAGAATTTGAAAGTTTGTTATCGACTTACCGCTAATTAAGGCACAACCAAGTAGCGGAAAACTCTAAATTAATTAACACAAATACCTATACAATCTAAGATTTATAATTCGAAAAATGTTAAAAAATTAGCTTAAATGCTTGCTTAAATAAAAAGAAGTAACAATTGTAGGATAAACGTTAAAAAATTATAAGAATTTAAAATAATTGTTTTTAAAACAATATTAATAAAAATTGCAAATCTTAGTTGCCAAAATACGTACGTAGTTCCTACTTTGACGACAAAGTTAACTTATTATCATCGAGAGTGAGGATGGTTCGATATCCTCTGAGTATCAGATTTGTACTTACAGAATGAAATTGAAGTAGTTTTAGCTGCTTAACTGGCTTAACTAGCTGGTCATTCTTATCAAATATTTGCTTATGTGTTTGGTCAACGAATATACCAAAATTTATCAATAAAATGATTTAAACTCAGAACAAAAGGTGCTTTTCAAAGTTCTTGCGGACACAAAATAATGATTGTTTATATTGATTTATTTTTATATGTAACATTATCTATGAATAAATCTGTCAAATTACCTACACACTATACATTTCTTAAGATAGCTTTCTCACTTTTTTTCTTAACAATTTTTTTTATTCTACTTCAATTGTTCAATACTGACTTTATACGTAATGATTCGTGATTTTAAGATATTATGTAAGTTTGTGTTACAATTTACTTAATTCTGTTCCATCTAAAGAAAAGCTTTACTTACCACTTACTAGTGATGTGATTATTTCAGTCGTTTTTAGTAATTTGCCATAAATGTTAAAATAAGCCATCGATGTTTAAAATTAATACTTTGAAAACTTTCCCGTTATCTAAATGTAATATAAATCAACGAGTAGGTATATAACATAGTATACTAATAAATATGCCCAAAACATATCAAACTGTTGACTGGAACACTGAGAGTGAAGAACTAACTAGTAGAGTATACTTAAGCACATGGATCAATTTATTTTGCTGATTGCGCTTGTTGACTGCATACAGTAATAATAAGCTCTCATCTATTTATAATTCTGTTCTATTTTGAATATTTTTTCTGTGATCAAATGTATTTTTATGTAGGAAATATTCTCAATTTGATATATTGTAACAAAGTTTACTATTTCAATTTGCTATTGGGTTATGAGCGGTATAAAAGTCGACAAGAAACGGGATTATTTTATGAAAATTTATGAATAATGTGAACAAATTAAAACTTGACATTAAAAAAGTAAAACTAGTTTCACGCGTTGATAAAATTTAAAAATATTATGGATGTACTTAATGTTTGTCAAGTTGCACCGTGCTTTTGCGCTGCACATTAGTGTTCTGTGTATAATACGTAAGTTAAGTCTAATCCCATGTTCTATTCGTCCATGGACAGTATTAAATAAGTCCGCTTGCATTGTTTCCGAACAGTGTCAAACAACTATATTAGCGAACAATGCAGTATTTACTTTTTATCTACGTACATGTAATATATAGGGTTTTGGATATATTTTTCTCTTTTGTATATAATTGTAAATTTGTAGGTACACTGTTTATGGATATTTTTGTTTGTAGTTTTTAATATAATTTTCAAGCCATTAACATACAAAATCCTTTGAACTGAACTTCACGTTATGCGTATATATATTTTATACTTGAAGTTATTGTGATGTTCAAGTAACACCAATTTATCATGCATCATTTTTTTATGACATCCAGTTATACTTTTCATATTTTTACTAAAGATCACCAGGTTTTATAGCTTAACTCTTTAATGTTATGTTCACGCCGAATTAATGTACTGTTATCTTCAAATAAGAAGCACAATATACTTGCACAATAAATGTTGCGTCCTTTACATTCCAGATTATCGCTAATATTGTGTCAATGAGCAATTGTTACATAGATTTTATGAAATATTTAACAAGCTAATATTTGCTATAATTCGCCCATAATGTACTTAGCATTTTAATATATAGTTGTAGAGTACTTAATGGCAACTTAATACTTAAAAGCGCGTGTTTAGATCATTTAGCTATAATTGTTATTTCCCTAAATGTTTATCAATCTTCGTAAATAGTTATCTATTTTGTATCGTATTGTAGTGTTGAAAAATAATTCGTATAAATGTCGATCTATGGTCCATGTTCAGACTGTATTGAAGTTCTGATTGTATTAGGAAATCGAATCATAATATTTCCTTATAAATGTTCTATAATAATATGTCTATCTGCACCTATATCTGAACTCTGTTTATTGTTCAAATGTTTGTTTAGCTACATGTAAATTTAAACATTTAATATTATTATGAAGACTACTGTAGAAGTCCTTACCTATTCCCCGAAATATATGTTTGTGTACAATTGCTTGTAACCAAAATATTATGTAATCTGACATATTGTACTTAATAATGACATGTTGTTTCAAAATTAATTGTTGAGTGTTATTTTTTATATTCTACAAGATTTATTTTTTGGCTAAATTAAAAGAGCGTGTAAATATCAGGGCATATATTATGTAGATATTTTAGACGATGAAAGTTCAAATATTATGGAATATAAATATTATGTTTAGTTGAAATTTTATTTATTTTTCCCTTTACCTGCCTAAACCTCGGCCTAAAAGAAAATGTTGCACTCCGTACTTCCACGAGTTACATAACTAAAGTACGTTAAAAAGAAGTTTAATAATTTCAATGCAAAAACTAAGTTATTTAAAAAACTTTTATGTAGATAGATCTGCTAAAATGAAGCAGTTAGATTATTCATCATTCCTACTTTATGCAATATGAAATAAACCCAATTTAGCCACATTTTTCGTGGTAGAGTTTATGTACCCACATCACAAACAAAACAAACATCTAAAATAATATTAATTTGTAAAACTTTATACTTTATTTGTCGACAAGCGGTTGACCAATTTCGATTGAGGCCAGACGTGAAAGGTTGTTTTATATAAGTTTGTTATAGTTTACTGAAGTGGATTCGTTACATTTCTAGTTGAACTTGATACATGTATACTTAAAAATTGAAAACTGCAAAGTAAGTTTGAATCTTGACATAATTTCCGGTTGGTTACTAAAACAATAAAAAAAAAACCAATGAGTTGGTTTGCTGCACCACTTTATTATCCATTTATACATGAATACATTTATCAACGCCGTAAATTTCAGTGCCTACATACTACCTAAACAACGTAAATATTGTCTGTAAATTATTCTATACAATACATTTCTGACAGAGAAACAGAGTGACAGAGAAACATTCACTTATATTAGCACAATAAATTAATTCTATATCTACGAGACCAAAACTTTATCAATGCAATCTTAACAAAGCTGACATATCGACGTATGGTAGTCGAAAATAGTATTCACTTAGCTTAATTGAGAATATCTGTAAGAATTTTAAAAACACATTTTTTATTATAATATGGTGTATAAAACTAAGATCCAATAACAGGGACACCAACAGTAACAATAGAAATACTAAAGCCAAATTGCAGATAGATTTATGACTGAAAAAACGTGTGTATGTACGCAAGTTATACTTCTTTATAATAACAAAACAAACATACCTAAATACTTTGCTATAGTATCAGCTGTCATGCACACAAACATATGCGTTAGTTTGTTCGTTCGTTACATGTTCGGTTTTGTTAGTTCAGTAAAATATAGTAAACATAAATTGTGGGTGTAAGTAAAAATTAAGGTGTTGCAGTAAACGATTAATACGAGATATCACTTAATAAATTCAATTAAAACAAGCTGAAATAGAAAGTAAACTGACAAAATAATTGTAGTTTTTCATTATAATTGCGACTAGGAATGGTGCATAATCTTAAATCAATACTTCTTTACCACTTACACACAAATGCTCTATCACTTTCTCGATTCCATATAATATGAACATAAAATATTATGACTAGCACTAATTATTACGTAATTGTAGCTAAAACAACAAAAAAAAACAATTACTAGCGCTGATATAAGTTTAATATAAGAAATTCCAATAATAAAATAAATTATATCACATATAAACCTCATAACAGATATAAGAATCAATCAAGATTCCATAGATTATTTGATTACAAAATAACATTATAATTTGACTCATACACGCATGTTTCATGTAATTAATAAGCGATAAATAGAAAATTCTAAAACAAGAATGAGATTACAATATCTATAATAATATTAAAAACAGTATAAATCTTAATGTATTAATACTGATGTATGTAGATGTTATACATTTCAAACAAATTGTATATCAAAAAATAATTTTTAATTGTAAATTAGCAATTATTAACGATAGGGCAATATCATGTCATCAGATTTCTGAAAAATTCATTTAATTAAAAAAGAAAGATGAATGATGAAAGTAACCTTCTACAAGCCAGTAAATATCTTTATAAAAAAATTTGGCCCAGACGGGAAAGCCAATGAGCCTTTTTATTATTTATCTCCGGCATCCAGTACAAACAATAAAAAAGAAGCATGATTGTTACTGTATACGCAAGTCTCGCTAAACCCATGTATCATCTTAGATGTTATCAGTTTATTAACAGACTTCAAAGAGAAACGAAGAGGTTCTCAAATCGTCGAGAGATGTAAGAAGCATAATTATATTAGTTTTCGGTTACATGTACTTTAATCATCTTTATTTTATGTATGTGAAGAAACACACCTATTATATTTTATAAACATTTTGCTTACATCGATAATTACAATATTCATAAATATTTGACAACTAAACAAGTTACAAGTACTGAAACAGTAGGTAATTATTAAAATTTACAATACAATTAATACTTTATTACGCAAATCACTACACACATTGAAAATTGTTTTGACTATGAAAAAGTCTTATAATGTCTTTTATGTTACACGAGTTAATAACAGCAAATATTTACTACATTGTTATTTTAAGCATAAATAGTCGCTGAGAAATAAAGTAGAAAATATACTTTCTTTTATACATTTTATGATTTATTAATGCAGCTAAAAGCATCTTAAATAGTATTTTTATGTACGTAACGATACTGACCTTAGCCGTATCTATTGGGATAAAGCCCAAGTGAGCGACTTTTTGGCCATGTATATTGTAGGGCATTCGTGTAATACTAGGTTCTTACACTCCTTCCACGGATTTAGGATTGTTTACGTGTGGAGTGCATTGTGAACATTATGATGGTTCATTTTATTAAGTTACTAATGCTGGCTACCCAATATAAGTTTAATATTGATGTTGGATTTAATTGAAGGTTTATGTGTAATGTAAATCTGATTTAATATTCCCGTCACAAAACTAGACCGCATTTTGGTATACATGGAAAGACAACAAACCGGACACAGGCTGAAGCTTTGCGGTTCATTTACAGCATGCTTGTGGTCACTGTCAATCTGTGGTTCGGCAACTTGATTATGTATCTGGTAATTGAGCTATTTGTCCAATTTCGAAAAGTTGCAGCAATTAATTTTTACGATGATGCGTTAAATGAACCTGCAGCAATTATATTTTTCAAAATATGTACTAAAATGTATATTTAAATAACTTTTTCTTTATTACGATCCTTATGCAGCAGGTGTATGACTTGTTGTTTGTGTTTGTGTGTTGTGGGTGTGTCTAGGAGGGCGGTGCAGTGCGGATGTTGTCGTGGCAGCGCTGGCAGACGCGCACGGGGCGCAGCGCGCGCAGGCGGCGCACGGGCGCCTCGTAGCGCGAGCAGCGGCCGCAGAACACGGCGCCGCACTCGCGGCAGTGGTGGCGCCGCTCCAGCGCCGTGAAACGCACCTGCAACCAACACACGCACTGCACCATTGCACATCACTCCGTTTTCAGGAGATGCTTATATATTTATTTAATAGTTCTTGCACACAAAAAAGTGCTCAATAAAAAGATATACAAGGAATATTGCACAAAGATCTTCTTATTTAAAAAAAAACTTATTACATATAGTAAATACGATTCATTCTCCTTAATTATGCAGAATTACTTATATAAAAATAAATAATAATAAAAAAAAAGATTTACCTGGCACTGTGTACAGTAAGGAGCAGTATCGTCACGGATCCAATGATCAGCAGGCCCGCCTTTAGCTCCAGACACACTTGACATATCTGGAGCCGACCAGCGGAAAATCTGTAACCAACAATTTTATATTGTTGACCTAGGCGTATGAGGATGTCCTTCTCATTCGAAGAAATTAAGAAATTTTAGGTCCGCGTGATGGTGGTTGTGGTGGTGAGTGGTTACCCGTCCGCGCGCGTCCCCGACGGCGAGCCCGCGGCCGGAGCGCGCGGCGGCGGCGGCGGTGACGGCGGCGGGGCACGCGTTGTCGCGCCGCTCGAACGCCGTGTGCATCGTCAGCTTGCCGCGCAGCACCAGGCGCCGCCGCCATTTTATACCCCACTCTACGGTTACAAACAATATCATTTACATTCATGTAATTCAATAACATTTAAATCTTATTCTCATCCTTTAGTTTGAAATGTGTCGCAGGCAACTAACTTAATTATTAATATTTCAACTGCTAATTTAAGTCTACTATTATGAAATCTAACACCATTAAAACTTTTATAACTATATACTATACCTACAAACTATTATGGGTACATAGCATAACAAATTATATTAACCAGTGGTCGCCCAGTGGTCGAAATTCGACCATATAATAAATTTAAATTGTAAGTGACTTAATATACATTATTAAAATATAA
>DWQK01004609.1:0-10279 GCA_018231225.1 Noctuana stator
ATGTATTTGTTCATAATTTTTTTAATCTTGAACTTTTCTATTTTTTTATTATTTATTATGTTATTCTGGCCCGAGACAAATCTAAATAATCAAACATAATGAAAATCTGTTCAGCAGATCTCGAGTTATAAGTGTCGTAACAAACCCGTCTTTGTTTTATATATATATTTATATAGATTACCGTTGTCGGGCACATTATTTTCTTCAGAAAGTCGACCAATTCCGCCCTAAAGTGAAGTTGTCAATGAACGTTCCTCCCGGCGCGTTATTATTACACGAGTCCATTAATTCCAAACACTCATTACAGCTGCCTCTCGACTTCATTCCGCGACTGAATCCAGTGTTATCAATCGGGCCATCACGCTTTTCAACCACGAAATAACGTTTTTGTACTTAAATGAGAGTATGTAGTTCTACTCGCATATTTCCTTTCAACGAAGAACAAGTTAGTGATAATAAAGTTAATTTTTAACAAGTGTCGTATATTACGATATATAAGTACGTTCTATAAACTAAAAAAATATTAAAAACGCATGCAAATCCAATTCTTATCACCGCTACATACCACTTGAAATCGAATGTCTAAATGATTGGGGTTACTGAGGATCAATAACTCCAAGTGTCAAACTAAAAATTTTAAGTTCAAATAATGACTGATTTTTTCACCAACTAAATTATTGCAATCATTGGCCATTTAATGTATTGCAAGAGTCACAGAGTCGCAGAGTCAAAAATTATGTTCGTTGCAGTTACAGTACAAATTGAAATAACTCAAGGTATTCAGTTTATCACGACCGCGTTGTAACCTGATGTCACTATTTGTCTAACACTTAAATATGATTTCGTGAAAGCTTTTCGTTCAGTTCAATCTTACCAACATGCTGTTTTAATTAAAAAGGTGATTACTTTTGATGCAAACGAGGATGCCGGCTACCTGATGTTAACTGAAATTCGGAACCTTATAAATATACACACCCGATTAAAAATTAGAAATGCTATCTGAAGAGAGGTGTTATGATTTTTAAAAAAGTTTAATATTTATAATATTAATTGAAAACTTTTATATCTCATTGGTCAATGTCACGTGTCTATCGCATTGGTCAATTTTGGTGTCAAGTGACTGCTCGCTAAGATAACTAACGTAAACAGAATGGCATTAAGATTATGTAATAGGCTTCCTGATCTAAGGACGTAGATGTGCAAGACTAAATACTCTACAAAATACTACAACTCTTGCGGAGAGAGATAGTTGCCTTATTAAATATTGTGGACCACGTCTTCACTACCGAAACCGCTCGGTGAATCGATCACCTGTATTTGGAAATTGGTACGTTAGTGTGCTTCTTCGTAATACAATACGACATGACTCCCGTCCCGAGATGCCACCGCCAATATCATCTTCTAAACAATTTTTTATCGACTTGTCGGTGTCGGGCCGTATCGTACATGAGACAGCGTGCATTAAAATTTCATAGAAATCGCCCAATAACTGGGACCTCGGCGTCCTTGCGGTACATTTTGTTTTATTCTTGACGAGAGAACTCGGAAAGGCACCCGGCTAACCGACAGCTGCACACTCTGCACAGGTCTATATCCTTACCTGCCATACTGATAATGCCAAGCATCACCGTCCAGAGCGGCAGCACATGCGTCACGCTCGGCCGCAGGGAGCACTCCATCTTGTAACTTCCTTAGGACTATTTTGTCACTTAAATTTCGCTCCCGCTTTTCGCCGACTCATGGTCTGCAAAAAAAGATTAAATTATTGAAATATTTAAGAACTTTTGAATAATAATAAAAACAGTTAAACAGGAAAAAGAGACTACACGTTTATTAATATTTTGGAAAAATCCTGACTCCTAGAAAAGCCTGGAATGTGGTCCGAAAATCAAGACCTTGTTGGTAATTATTGGATAACTTAAAATTTTTAGCAAGTAATTTACGTTGATAGCTGTCTAACAGTTTTTTTTATTGCGTGAAGAAAAACTTTTTCTAATCATAGTTTTGAAAATAAAAAGCAAGTTCAGTTAGGGTGAGCTCCCCCTCATAATATTTATTATACATTGGGTTTTGTTATAACGCCAACAAAAAAAATTTAAACAAAAAACTAGATGTTGATGTAAGTTGTAACCACCATTAGACCAACAAGACTGGACTATTCCCGAAAACCATATATCATAAACGAACACATTTTAAGGATGCTTTAAATTAATAAGTACCTAAACCTTCAATTTAAAGTGCTTCAGTTTCCGAGTAGTAGCAGTTTAGGCAACCTCGGCTGTGGTTGGTTCTCGGGTGACAACATCCGACTTGCCATTAATCCGGTTCTCAACAAATTCGCATTGTGGTAGACTTCAGGCCAACCTCGGGCGTGGCAAGAGACTCAAACCCAGCTGTGGTCCATAAAAAGCGTTGCAGGCATCAATCACGTATGGACGTAATAGACGTAACATAATTTAAAAAGCTATAAAATATCTATGTAATATTACTTATATAAATAATGTTTGCTATTGAAAACAGCTTTTCTATCCAATTTGCATGAGATCGAAGTCGTAAAATTATTTTTGACTAGAGTCAAAAGTAATTTTATAATAATTTTACCTACATTATAAAACAATTTTACCGGATTCCTTACCGACCGAAGGATTTTAGCATACCATGTATCAATAGAAGAGTAGTTAGTTTGGGAACAAACAAAGTATTTTGAACTTATTAACGTTTTTTAAATATGTCCAATAGTGTAAATCTGACGTTATTCATTGTTACTATCGAAATAAACGTAATTGTGCGGTTAAAGCGAATTTGCATCGTCGGTATTCAATATTAAGCAACAGTAACAATGCCATAATCGTAGCGTTAAAATATCTCAATAAAATTTGCGGACTTTATTTAAAGTACGAATTACGAAGTGAAATTTAAAAATAATTAATACTAAAGTGATATTATAAATGTTTGTATTAAAATTATTGAAGTTTGGAGGGGTCCCTTTAAATTAAACGTTATCGAACATTAAATCACAGACCCATGGTCGACCACGCTGCTCCGACGAAAATAATCTATTGAAGGTCCCCTCTGCTCTCTTTCAATTAAACGTTATCGACTGAGAGTTCTTCATAAAAGTTCTAAAAAAAGGAACACACTATATATTGTGAACTTCTCCAACCCGCCCTTGTAAAATTGAATATTTTAAAGATTATTTACTAAGAAATATCTCGAAGTCAAGACGAACAAAAGAAGCTCATTGACATCAGTCAAACCGTTCTCGAGATATAATAACAACATATTTTTTTATTATAAACGGTACATATACATTTTTTATTATTTCCCACGACTTTTATATTGCCAGAGAGTAATTTATGATCATCCGATTCATAGGAACTTATTTCTTTTTCGGCAAAAATTTTGCCCGCTGGCTATCTTATAGACACATTCTTAATCAAATTCTTAATAAATAAATCTTTATATAGGGCATCACCATTCATAAAAAGCCCATAATAAGGAACTCCTAAATTAATTTCATAGAATTACGACGCTACGTAAAAATGAAAGGAACAACGTCAGGACCTAATTTAACAAGTCAATTTTCACCTAGACACGCTCCTCGTTCTTGTACTTATTACCTGAGTAAAAAAGTCAATTATGGTGCATTTTATAATTCTGAAGTTGTCGTAATCTTGTCTCTTGCCTGAAAGTGACGTATGCCTACAAGTCAAGAAAACTTAAAATTGTTTAATTTGTTTTCCTGTGAATTTAGAAAATATAGAAATACATTTCGAAACACAAATAAGAACATTTTTACTTGTACTTCGACAGAGGGATCGTGTCTTGGGTAGTCTAAGAATTTAGTCTAAGAATAACACTATTTAACTATGTAGATTATTATATTGTCCAGCGTGGTGAATTATTGCCCTTCCTATATTTGATAAGAGTGCTAAACCTTGCGGAGTAGTGAAAAAATAAATAAAAGTTTATTATCAATTCGAAAAGCTTTTTGAAAAAAGAACGGTAACGCTCGAACAACTTATGCATGGAACATAAACGCAAAATGCTTGAAACTTCAGAAAATTTATACGACGTGCCGAGCCTCGCAAGTTTGGCTGGGCATTAGGGAGAATTTAAAAATTCAAAGAAAAAGTATTCGCCCGACTGTAGCTTACCGGGGTAACCTAGGCTAAGTAGCTCAGGACGTAGTGATGACAAGTCGCTAATAAAGACTGAATATCGTAAGCTAGTGGGCCACATGGATTTTACACGTTGTAAAGAACATTGTGGTTACTTTGTTTTCTAACTAATAAACAAGCAGATTGCTTACCTATTTCGTAGTGCACATATCCACCCATTATCATCCCACTGCCAGCATGTGTCTAGATATAAGAATGAATTAAGCCACAGTCCACCACGATGGTCAAGTTTAGGTTGGTAGCTTTCACATGCCTTAGTTTCCAATTTTATGACCAGCTTTTATCTCTCTATGGTTAAGAGTTTCTTATCTCAAGATGTTCTCCTTCGTCGAAGAGCAAACGAATAGTAAAAGTGAAAACCTAATAAAATTAGTTCTAATTATTGTAAGGTATTTTACATACACGGCTGTCGGCTTTAGACTCCTTTTTGGCTATGGTTGACTGGAGAATAAAGCCGACCAAATAAAACTCTCGGTAATCCTTTAAAATCAATATGGCGTTAAGGGTAATATAGCATAATGGGCTTGCAGTAAAAAGTGAAAAAGTATTCCGTGAAATATATAGACTCGCGAGGCTGAGATAATGTCATCAAGGGGAATTAGATTCGTAATAAGAGCACGTTCGCCCGATTAACTCTGTGTTTCGTGTAATGACGACTTCGTGCTTGCGTAACGAAGAGACCATTACCATTCCGTATATTTTGATTAACGTAAACATGAATAATACTGACAAATGGACTGTAATACGGTGATATATTTCCGGTTAGTCCTCAGGGATGTATTCGTAACTAGCCTGGTTTTAATTTGGATTTATAGCTCATTTTACTATCTTCTACCGTTGGCTTTGCCTGTGTGGAATGAATGAAGTTGATAGTGTCTACTTGCGTATTTAGTACACAAAATGTTCTTAACGTTTATAGGTGGTAGATCTTACAGAGTTCATCCAGGGACGTACCACCGTTCCCCTCATAATCCAACGTGAAGCAAGTATCGTAGCAAGTAATTGTGTTTCGGTTAGAGAGGGTTGCTGCCGGACACACTATATTTGACCATTTTAGTCCTCGTGAGTAGCAACGCCTCCACGTATGATGTCAGATAGGATTTCTCTCTTAGTTGAGGTTGGACGTAGATATCCATGGGTTTCAGTGCTTACTTAACATCAGGTGTCTTGTATGCTCATTTGCTACTCATAAACGATAAAAAACTGTTAGAGATGCCAGTAGCATCGATATCAACATGTTAAGTCAATTCCTATAAATAACATATACCTACTTGTAATTACCACCTTCATATATGTCGTGTAGTGATAATATGATATAATAATAATGTAGTAATATGATGTCGGTGCGTTTTAAGCATTTAAATGTCATTAGCTGTAACGATGAAGAAAAACATCGTGACAAAATCTACATGCCAGCGAGTTTTCTATTAAATTCTCAAAAGGCATATGAAGTTCATTAACCCAAACTTGGCCAGTGTGGTACACTATGGCTTAAGTGTCCAGCCAGTACCCAGCCAGTGCCCAGCAGTGGTTACGTAGGAATTTAGGCAATAAACGATGGCGAAAAACAATATCTTGTAAGATACTATCACATACAGAAGTTTTAAAAGCATTCATAGTGTTTACGAAAATTATCAATCCTTTTATGAAGTTTACTGAAAATTTCTAAGTTGTACGAAATAATCCATAAAGAAATCATTGAAAACTTTACGGACTCAGCATAATCGAGCTGCGGAGATGGCAAAGTGCAGCGCAAGATCTATGCGGTAAACTGAATTTCAAAGACAAATAATCGCACTAAAATTTCTGGAACATCTAAAGTTTTATGCAAACATTGCAAAAATATAAGGAGTTGAAAGGCGGATTCCAATAAAATAAAGGTAGTTTATGAGTCCTAGGATTTGTCTAAGTTATATTATAGACGTCTACGACGATTTTCCATTTTTCATCTTTAAGAATAAAGCGGTAAAAAATATAATTACATATTAAACAATTAACCCATGTCTGTATTCTTCGTTTTTTTTCAGTGCTACTTTATTTCAACGTATTTTTCCGAACCGCCATTTTGCGCTCACCGCCCGGTCTTACTACCGAGCTAATGCATAATACACCGTAAATGCTAAATGGGGTGCTTCGCATCTAAAGTTTTTATGAGAAAATGTTTATTAGCTTTTAAACCATGAATATTAAATACCTACTTATAATGCCGCGGCTCAGTTTCTAGAGAAACCATTTTCTCAACGTAGTTTTGTAACCCTATTACGTAGCCAAATGGCAAAATGGAAAATCGTTTTATTTCAGGTTCTTTGTATTATCTACTATGATAATCATAATAAACAAAATTATTTTTAGCAAATTTTATTTTTCTGTCTGTACGTGTACCTAACGTAAGCTTTGGCAACAGATTCCAAAATCAATTATTGAGGTAAAGATTTAAATTATTTATTGGATACTTTTTAGCTTGAAGTCGGTTTTGATTTTTGCTTAAAATAATTGTATTTTAACCATGGATCAAGATTATGATATTTTGATATTTAAAATGAAGGCTTGCCTTCTGAAGCTTACAAGAAAAACAGAAAAAAACATCGCCTGGTTTTTAACCGCTTGCAAAGGAAAATCGATGTCTCGGCTTCAAATTCTTATAAAGAATAAGACGACAGAAACCATAATAAACATGCAAGCTTTAAAACATGGATTCGTCAATAGGTAAGATATTTTAATATTACTTTACCTCTTTCTCCCCGTTTAGTCAAAAAAATTTAGATCACATGATAAAAAATGAAAACAATTAATGGTAGAGATGTAAATTTAAAACTTTAGTCCTTACAATTCTTGTTGAAAAGTTGCAAAAGGCCGATATACCTATTAAACAAAAACCATTTTGCCTTAAATTCAAGATGGCGGCAAACGCACTGACCAAATTTGGTCGGCAATTTAAATTAAGACTACCTGTTACCTCACCTAAAGGTAACAACAAAAAAATTTTTGCCTGGAATGTTTGCAATTTCAGGCCCTTTTTTGACTAACCGGACTGGCCTAAAAGCAATAACAAAACTCCAAAGCTTATATAACAAGAATGTAGCAAAAAATATCCATTCACACCGTAAATCGCACGGCAAGAATTTAATAAATTTTGGCACCTCGAAAAAGAAAACAAACGGGACGAAGAGGGATGGGGAGTTGTCAAACTTCATTCCGACACAAAACACTTGAGACTTCTTTCTTTCATCGTTATCTCTAACTTGAATCTCTTTATGGGTAGTGCTATCTATGCATTTAATCCACTTTCGCTTTTTATCTAAGACAAGAGAGAAAGGGCACAACGACTTCGCGTCTTTTGTCAGCGACCTCTGATAACAGTGACCTTTCATCTCAACGTTTATTAAACGAAAATACACCTGTGCAGTCATTGGTCGGACGCCCGGAGATTTCATTAAATCCAATGGGTAAGGTAATTGGAATCGTCTGAGTAATTCTGCTTTTGTTATTTTCTCTTTTAGACTTATCCGTACGTGTATATGCTAAGCCAAATTGAACTGGCGAGACGTTCAGTTGCATCTCGGTGTAATTGCCGTCGAAACTACTCGTTAAACGCGCATCAATTGCAAATTGTTATCGATTTAACTGATTTAAATACTTCTTTGTTGTAATGGATTTGGCAAATTTTATTTATACAAATTAAATATTGCTTAAATTTTTTTACATTTAAGGTAAATACTTTGTGCAAAATTTTTATTATTTGGGTTTACATTCAGATTTCAAATTAAAAACTTTGCATTATTAAACAGTTCGTATTACTTTCCAGACTTGAATTTCAATATATAAAAGGCATTATTAACAGAAAATCCTCCTTCAATATGCATCCAATCCTTTTGCACCAGAATTAGATAATGTTACAGAGAAATCTATAAAGTTGGTCCAGAATTTCATTTAAATTCAATATCACTCGCCAAAAAGACCAAGTTAAGTAAAGTCTGGTTTGGAGGCTCGCTTGCCACTTTTCTTGGAGCATACAAATAAATTGTTCACTGTTGTTCTTGAATACCAATATGATTCTACTGCAATAAATGTCTCTCAGTTTCAACTTGGTGAAAACATCCGAACCACACTTCCGGTTATCAATTCCGGTGACAAAGAAAAAGAAAGAGAGAGAGGCAAAGAGGGATGTATTGTGTCACAGCGAATGAGGCCCCTGATGGTGTTGCCCATGTTTACCACCACCAGTGTCTACTAACGAGTACCATCAGATCACTCGCTTGCCCGTTTCTTAGACGTAGTTTATATTAAAATAAAAAGAATTTGTTCTTACTTTTCTTTCAACTATGAACTAAAATAAATCCTCTATACCTATTAATAAAAATGAATCCCCGAAATCTTGTTTTTCCTTTAAGGACATAATTATACAATGTAATTGTAATAAATAAATGATCTAAGGTTTTATCTGTTACGAGTACATTATTAATAATTAGAAAACCCGTGCGAAACCGGGGCGCCGGCAACTAGTAAAATAAAAATAATATACTCGTGGCGTTTTAAGTATTATATTCATGAGTGTAATTTGTGAATATAATATTAAAATTATTTTGAAAGCGTTGTTTAGTAACTTCGCTGTATCAAATCTGGTTGTATACTCGTACATTCGTTTGCCTTTATGCCTGCCTCGATAATTTCTAACAAATATTTTCCATATTATTAGGATGCCGTAATTACAGGGTCCTTAGTTTCTCCCATAGAAATAATACTCTTGACAGTCTATTTCGTATGCCTATCTTAGCAAAATGGAAATAAGCAAATAAACGCTACGTAGTTATTGAGTCAAATTAATTAAGCGCAAACATTAAACTTGAATTTCCGTCAGCGAAACCACGTAGTATAATCAAAACAGTAGGCACTTAACTAATATTGAAGAAACTACCTAAGTAATATTGAAGAAATATACAAGTGGAAAAATTTAGGGGAAAATAAAAATAAATTATAATATGTTTGGATATTTCGTTATGTATTTCTAAAGTCCAGTTTCTAAGGTCCGATCGTTATTATTTTTACACAGGTCTAACTTGAGATATATAGGTTCCCATCATATATAAAAAAGAACCTTCAAAATTGGTTCAGAACAGAGATATGGTGAACATTAATATGTAGAAATACGTTTCACATTACTCTGTGGCACATTTGAAAGTCAAGAACCTATCAATAAATTAACGCGTGCAGGAAATTCGCGATTTAATATAGACGCTAAGATACATAGAAGTAGTATGAGCGCGAAATCAACGCACCTGAAGCTGACAGGCCTATTTATTTCAGCGGCTTGGCTAAGTTATATCGAGGAAGTAAACGGTTTAATAAGGTAACTGTTTGTTCTATTGATACCCCTTATTAGGTATAAATAGTTGTGAAGTAGATTGATGCGTAGAGGCAGTAAATTATAAACTAACTCTAGTTTAGCTGACTATAGGTTTGAGAGTTTGCTCAATGTAACTAGACACGACTATCTATTCATATAACAAAGTATCAATAAATTATGTACGTACTTGACGAAATGTTGACGTAGTTTTTGTGACTAATAAACCTTTTTCGACTTTTCCCAAAATTTCACAAGTTCCAGCTTTTTCCATAACACTAAAAAACGGTCCAAAGCCAAGTAGTTAGCCATGTTGCTGATATATGGAACAATCACCTTACAAATTGGGGTCTATTCTATGACTACTTAATTATAACACGGGAGTTCGTGATGAATAAGGGCCTTGAATTGTTCGAAATTAGTCCCGCATCCCGAAATATACACGTGAGTAAGCCAGTTATGCCATATGCCTCACATATAAATTGCTTATTGAAAATAAATTGAATAACTTGAAATGCAAATCCTTACGATACGTTATGCTTTAGGGATATTTTGAAAATATATTTAATAAATACTACCGAACATAGGAAGCGCGCATAGCCCGCTGGTAAAGTAATGATCACATTATTAAGCAACGTCGGGCGCGGCCGGTACTCGGATGGATGACCGCTAGTGGCAAATTTCATACGCGCTTCCGTGCTTCGGAGGGCACGTTAAGCCGTCGGTCCCGGTTGTTATATAATCAGATAACAGTCGT
>DWQK01004610.1:0-10277 GCA_018231225.1 Noctuana stator
AATTGTACCAAGTTTCGTTAAAATCCGTCGAGTAGTTTTTGTTTCTATAACGGTTATACAGACAGACAGACAAAAATGTTAGCTAACCTAAATATATAATAAGTATAGAGTACCTAGTGGTTTTTGTTATTATAAATTTAAATATGGATTATATAAATTTTATGTGTCAATTTTTTCACACGGCTTTATATCATGTTATTCGATATAGTTAACGTTTAACAATCCTTTTTCTTAAAGTACCTAAATCGAGAGAACAAACGAAAAATAAAATTGAAAATTAAGAATACCTGTAGGCTATTAAAAGCCATGATGGTACAATTATTTATTGTGTCGCGATCGTGTCCGCGAAAGAATTGCCACTAGCGGTACCGACCGCACCCGCACCCATCGCTTGCCCATCTATTACGACTTTACGAGATCATACTGCGATATGCGCGCTACAGACTCCCAATAATATTTCTGTTGTCAAATACCAGAAATTACACAGAAGTAATCAAATAAATTCACAGTGAAATAAGTCAATTACACTGAACCAATTTTTGTTTGATTTCTCTAGAGTCCAGACCCATTTAATAAAATTAGAAGGCATGTTAACTGAATGTCTAAATTTATTGATTCACGTATCTACGAGTAACTACCTAATAGGTAGAAAGAAATCAATTGTGTTGTTGATTTTTCTCATTATTTCTTTAAAAACGGATTGACTAGCAAACTTTTATGTTTGGCTTGCGATTTTGTAGATTTCCGAGCGCAATATATTTAAAAAGTCAAAAAATTAACTTAACGCTAAGATATATTAGTAACTTAGTTTTCAGCCTGCTAACTTAACGCATTATAAACTAGATAAAACATTTTTATGTATTTAATCCTTTTATAAAGACGTCTTAAATCTTTTTACATGAACTCATAAACGGCTGGACCAATTTTGATGACATTTTTCGTTTTAAAAACAAGATGGAGATTGATTACCTACGAACAATAAATATTTTGCTTCGATATTCACTTGAAGAATGGCCTTCCGGCTTTAATTTTGCTGATCTAGACTAGATGGCCTCGTTGATAATAAATATCGTTATCATTATGACGGCGATGGCGTGGTACCATTTACGCCATTTACGTATTTTGGCGGAAATTTTCCAGCATTCTAATCTGTACATTGACTCATATTGGCAGTAAGTCACTTCAATCATTAAGATTGCTGTTGAGTGATTTCCCTGTACCTATAGTATCCTATACAGTAACATACTTTTAAGTAAAAATTTGTACTATTACCATGTTTCGGTAAATAAAAATTAATAAATAAGTGTTCAGTTCAATAATCTCTTAACTCTTTATTTTATTTATTTGCTAACAAAGTATTTAAATTATTCATTGTAACGTATAACATACTAAGCGTTATCTTAATTATAAGTTTTTAACAAAGCATATTAATAAATAAATTTAAGTAGAAGGTTAAAGTAATATTAAATGAATATTACGTAAACATTTTATTGGTCTGAATTGTGAAAATAAAATAATCAGATGATCAGTTTAGTTTTTTAGCTACGAGTATTTAAATGTTACAGGGCATTAAACATTCAGATCTTGATAATGTTAGATTGGATAAGACAATGATTAATAATAGTTAACCGTGTATTGCGTGTTTTACATAATCCATACAATAATTAATGTGTATCGGAAAGTAAACATAAAAACATGTCTGCTTGAGGATCCGGATGGCTGGTTACATACTTCGCACATGACTTAATTCTTTGCACATTTTGAATGCATATTAAAATGATAAAAAATATTGTGTTGTTTTTAATAAACTGGTAATGACATAAGCTCACGGAAAAGTTTGAATAAACCTTCTGTGGTACCTCCTGAGGTATGCCTCAGATTTGTTACAAATATGTACCTAAAAAGTTTATTACAATTTTAACAATGAAGCTTAGAATCTAAACGTTTTAAAAACACAATAATAGACCGGGAATGGAACTAGCATTATTGTTATGTTACTACAAAGGGAAGGCTAATATTTCCCTCTATCTCAATAAAAGCGAATCCCTAGTGAATCTCGCTGAGACATATAAAACTCGGAATGATCGCAAAGCAAATCGCCCATTTGAGTCACTTGTCTCTCGCTAGGGAGTGAGCTACTTAAGATAACTTCCATGTAGAGGGAGAACAAAAGTGAAGAATTGAGATGTCAAGGCGATGTATTATAGTTCAAAGGGCATAAAAGTCAGCCTACTTCAGGATGAACTTACTAGCAGAAACTACAGGTACGTTTTATTTCTCGTGTTTAAAAAAAGTACTTCCAGCAAAACGAAATTTGAATAATGTAGGCACCGTAATTTCAAGACAAATAAGATTTCTACTTGTCACTGTCGTGGCATGTTTTTCCATAAGTTTTCTTAAAATTAGATACTCGCTTATTTTCCTTAGTGAAACTGATTCCCAACTGATGTCTCTATGGGCGCACTCCGTCATTTGTCATCGCGTTCAGATGGGATAACTTTTTGTTCGCGCCGCTGACTCCATTCCCAACTTTTGTACGGAAATCGCGCCTTATTATCACCAGACATTAATGTGTTATATACGCTCCAGCAAAAACTACTGATGCGTCATTTTGTAAGCCTAAACGCTTACCACGATTTTGGGCGCCATTTTTAGACGTCATTGTTCGTTGTTCGCTAATACATTTATTACTTGACGCAAAAAGAGGTATTTTATAAGTTTGACGTAGTCTTCTGTGGCATGATTAACAATGAATTGACCAATTATAATAAAAAAATTTTTGTTTCTCCAAAGGTTCCCTAACCAAGAGTGACTTTAACTATTATTCTTTACTTTGCCGTAAGGAGGCCATCAGCTGTTTCCGTAATGATGTAAAGCATGAAAGAAACTTCCACTGCGGTTCGATTGTTACAAAATTTATTATTCTGCTTCTTTAATGACAAGAACGTGTAACCTTGAACTATTGTGGAGACGTAATCTGTAATCAGCAGAACACCCAACTCTTCACCAAATTATAGCAGTAGTAAGGTGTTTGGGCTCATTGGAATGGTAAAATTACTCTATAGTAATATGTAAAAATAATAATAAACAATATGATATCTAATAATAATATAAACAAATATTAAGAGACATTAACATGCCATCAGGCGTATTCAGTTTGCGTCCATAAAAATGCCAGTGAGCATACAACCTTAACAGTAAATTAACCAGTCATTATCAGATTAAACAGAGGTATTATTGTAACGTGAAATATTGCTTTAGGTAACACATTAGCGGTTAGTCGGAGGATGTTTGGATGGCAACATTTCCCATAACTCACCACTTATCATTACAGTCATCTGTGTCAGTTTGCATCGAAAATATTTAAGCCGACCTCAGGCGGGCTATAAATTCGGATGAAACAATTTCACCCCATGCTTCCCGAACTATAGCTCCTCATAAATCCCGATTAGCCTCCGTCCGAAAGATAAAATAGATTATAGGTAGTAACAATTTTATACACGCCAAATAAATATTTTTGATTTCAAAGGAGAACCCAAACAAAGATTAGATTTCATTGGATCTTAAAGCAGACTTTGTGGGTGTTTAGATATAAGTAGATAAAGATCTGATAATTATGATCTCGGCATGGACCAGATACACAGAGGACGGAGCGTAAGCGAAGAAGCCTTGTCGCCTTTAAATAAAGTCGATACGCATTAGGGAGTCGATCAAACAGGGGGGAATCTATTTTATCACAAGTCCAAACATCATACGATTTTGTATGATAAATTATATTTTGTACATATTGTATTTAAAATGTTTTATATAACATCTTCTTATACTTCTAATGTAACTTTTGTAGTGTAATCAAATGTTCTGGTATATTATTCAGTGTTGTAAAAAAGTTTAGTATAACTTTGGTAGGACTCTGTTCACATTAAAATTCATAGGAATCAAGGGTTTTAGCTTGATCCAAAAATCAATTTTCGAATATTTAGTCGTTTTCACTACGATTCGATTCAATTCCACGAACTTGATTCAATCAAATCGTTGTGAAGAGCCGTTAGCGCACTCAAATATTGATAGCGAAGCCGATTGAGCCCTTTTTGAAAAATTTTAATTTTAGGTTATTGTCCTAGCGATGAGTGACTGAAAAAGGTTAGAATAAGCTGTGCTATGGCATAAGCTAAGGGTGACCCTATTAGTGCCAATAGTTACTCTTTCTATCAATACAGTTTAGGAAAACCGATTAATGTATACCTTAATTATTTGCAATTTTACCGATACCTTATATTCCAAAACTACCTATGTTACATGATCTAATTTTGCAACCGAACGATGTAAATATAACGCACTTGTGTTGCGGTCACAGTGTCAGATTTTGCTGTTCGATCGTGTCCGGATAACTCAAGACCAATCGTAAGGTATATAGCAATTAATAAATAAATATCGCGTATGAAAGTCAAATTCAAGTAAGTAAACAATTAACAAATTGATCTCTCTACAGTTTTGTTGATAAAGCGGAATATGTATTTACTTAGTCCGAACCGAATACTCTATTTGATGGCAAAAGTTTACACAATAGAATAGACAAAAAGCTTTGTAAACGGATTTTCGATTTCAAACTGTTTCTACTTCAAACGTATGACTGAGTTAGTATCAAAATAAAGTTTGTGTGGATATAATTTATCTATTATTCATTTTTTTAAAGAATTCTCTGTAATTTAGTTCAGCATTCTTGAGAACTATGTAAATATGGAAAAATAAGTATGCCCCAAAATTACATTGTATCACACGTACTTATTTCATTTAATATTTATATCATTATTATTGGTTCAACGCAAAACATAGGTGTATACGTCATACGTGTCACACATGCTAATTCAATTACACTCAATTTTACTGCACTACTCTGCAAAAAGCTTTTAAACATCGCCTGTTTTTCACATGTCAGACAGAAATAGGTAGGATTTTTTATTTGTCCTCTTTAAAAAATAAAAAAAAAATAAACCAACAAGATAAATAATGTGGCATCAGTAACTATTGTTCTATTGAACGGGACAGCCATGCAATTACGTTATACATAAGTATATTTTGAAGTTAGATAGGTAATTTAGCTTTTTTATTTTTAAACATCGCCGAACAATAAAATAGGTTCCATGGCAACGCCAGGAACCTCAGAAGAATGTTAGTAATATATAGAAAATTATACAGATTTATCGTATTTATAGATCGATCTTACAAATACTTACGTTTTTTTTTATTTTGAGTCAGCATCTGATTTTGCAAATTTGTAACATAAGTATGTAGATGTATTATTATCTCTATCTATATGAAACTTTCAAAGCGCAGTCGTATTTTGGTAGGAAGGAACAGCCTGGAATAGTTATACCTGCTTGTTTATGAAAGATTGAGGAATGCAATACATCTTTTGTTTCCCATTATAATAAATATAGAACTGTAAACTACGATTTCACTCCCTAACAAATTATTTGAATATACTTAAAACAACTTTTAACTAGGTAACTTACTGTAACCGATGTTTTAGCAAGTAGGTAGTTTGGACACAAACTGTGTCTTCAAATCTCAACATAAGCAATTAATTCCGAAAATAATACCAGTATCAACTCATCTCTGCGCATTAGATAGAATTACTTCTTACTTGGCTACATTACACATTAAATTATCTGCATTCATCAGCGTATTGAATCAATCCGATGTGGCAATTGCGGTCGCGACGTGGTTGCCGATGTTTACTGAGAGAGACGTTCAGTGTTTTGGTGCTGAATACGCGTTTTAAAGTCTTAAGTCCTAGGTACTACTAAATAACCGACAAAGGAAAAAATCGTAATGCCCTTATAATATAGGTAGGTACCTATAAATGATTGTAGAAAGTGCAGGAAATTTTTAATTAGGGGAATACATACATCAGTTTAATACCTCGTCCTTAAAATTTCTTGTGTCGTGTCATGAACACACACAAAACTATAAAATACTATAATATATATTTAAACATAATAGGTATACCTATTCCATACATATCGCACGTGTAATTCATATTCTAAGTCACGTTCTAAACGGTAAATAAAGCCTATTATACGTACGTTGGACAATTGACACAGTTAACTAGAGTAACGAGTATGTAAACTACCTATGTACCATATGCAATAAAATTTGTAATACCGGTTTTAAAACAACAAAGTTGAGATGTGAATGCAATATGAAACACCTGTTAACCTATCGAGCAAGTATTGAATTCTGTGTACATAACGTACCTACCTACATTATTACATTTATTAATGATAAATTATTATTTATAAAAATAGATATAGGTAGGTGTTTTCCGTAAACCAATATTATGTTTATCATTTTCGTGTAGTGTCGTTATAAAGAAGCTATATTTTGTGAAAGTACTCTGCTATAGGTATTGCTAGTAGGTAGTTAGGCTTATATGAAGTTCCAATAGCAGGTGATGCCTAATAAATTAAAATAACCTATTGATACCTACCTATGTAATTATAAGAGCACTACTTAAAGGTCAAACGTCGAGCATTTCTCTCGATTAGTTTTACCTCCAGAAACACCTACTCAATGTTACAATTTACGTGTAGGTATTTTTAAAGAGACAAAATAACAAAATGTGGGTGGGTTGGAACACACCCAAAAACGTCATACACTTTACTCATCTAGCCACATCTATAAACAACAACAAAATGGTTGCGTCTTACATTCATCTTTATCAATTAAAAATTATAGATATTTGATTATTTAGTATACTATCTAACCTAGGTATTTAGTAACTACACTGTAACTACTCGACCTCAAACAGTACCAAAGTTATTGTCGTGTAGTCCATATAAATACCCAATAAAAGAGTAGTAGGTATTTAATTATTTAATTTTATAAGGTATCTGCTACTGTAAAATTATACTAGAGATAAAAATGAAAGAGTTCAAATTCAGGGTACCTACCTACTTGTGTGAAGCCTTTCTAAGACTAGTGCAATTGTAGGTAATTGGACAATGGTATATTGTTGATGATCATTTTGTGATGAAGTGTAAGGAATAATATCATTTTTTATAAATTGTTTAAACCAAATATTACGTGTACATAACTAAAACTATATTTAATAGGTATTCATACAATAATATTGATAATTTAAATTAATGATTTCGAACTTTTTAAACGGATTAATTAAAGAATAAATCATTGCATTGCAAATGTTTTTACCGCACTTACTTTTATTTCATTTCATATAAAAATAAATATCATAATCCATAAATTAACTTACCAGTTAGATCAAGCGCCAAAAATATTGTAAAACCAAAAATTACAATTTTGCACATTTTAATACGTTTAAATTGTTTTTAAAGAGATAGAAATACTTTTTAAAACTTGCTTTAACACATACACTTAAATATAGGAGTACTTTCACCGAACTGAGGTGTGAAATTCAGCGCAAATATTGAAAAAAACAATAAATTTTCACGTGTTCGAGTACGTAACTTACTTACTGAAAAGAAAATGAACCACCCTCTCTCAATGATAAAGTTCAACTATTTATGGGTGAACGAATGGTTGTATAATGCTGCGGCGCCAAAACACAGGAAGAATGAATGGATACAATTACTTTCCTGTTCAGAGTCGTACATTCGCGACTAATATGTTGTGTGTAGTATACGTATAGTATGTTGATTTTTTTTAAAGAATTGTTGATTTTTCTTAAATTGTATGTCCCTACATTATTTACTATAAATTCTATAAGCAAGTTGCGGTCTCGCTTGTCATGTTGTTTTGGTGGAATTTAAATTTTATACTTCAAATTTTTATTCATCTGGCAACACTAATATCCAAAAACAAAGTTGTCAAAAATCAAAAACGTCAAAGTCAAAACTAATCTAATTAAAAAAAATATAACCTCACCTTACATATTTACCACTTCAAATGAAAAGTAAATTCGAATAATATTTACATAATTTCCTAATGCGCTTTAGTACCATAATGGAAACGTTTTACCACTAAAGTATCGATTTAAGCGTACCTGGTATAATTGTGAATCAATCATCATGTTAAAAACGGCAACAAAAATTTTGCAAAATACTCTCGGCGGCCGACCAAATATTTATTTGAAAAGATGGAAAACTTCTGATAAAAAAGTTACTATATACGACCCATTCGTCACTAAACCCCAGAAAAATAAGGACACCTACATGGAAGTAATTCGTATGTTTGAAGGCCAAGATATTAGAAGACGCGGTCACGTTGAATTCATATACGCAGCTATGCGAAGAATGAAAGAATTCGGCGTTCAAAAAGACTTGGAGGTTTATAAATCATTAGTGGATGTTTTGCCGAAAGGAAAGTTTATACCACAGAATATTTTTCAGGCCGAGTTTATGCACTATCCGAAACAACAGCAATGTGCTGTCGATTTGTTGGAGCAAATGGAAGATAACGGTATTAGCGGGATTCCTATAATCATAATGTCATAATAATTAGTTGTTTTTGTGAGTTTTAATTTGACTAATTTACACTTGAATGTAACCGACCAGCTACACTATGCTACTCGCATTGCTGTGCGAGTAGCGTGCTGTATTGTATTGCCCTTCGCAGTCATACAAGCAAGTTTCCATTTTTTTTGCATCCAGCCATAGATTACGGGCTACTCTCAGACACATGTGACTGACCCCTTATTTGGTATAGAGGGTTTCTTACAGCTTTGTAATTATTTAAATAATTATTTGTGTTAATTAAAAGTAATTCTTTCGTGTATTTAGTCCTATTCTGTCATCTGACTTCTGACATTCTTTCCTTAACTTTTATTTCAGGAGTTATGCCGGATATAGAAATGGAGCAGCAGTTGCTGAATATATTTGGCAGAAGAGGCATTCCATTGCGAAAGTATTGGAGGATGATGTACTGGATGCCGAAATTTAAGAACTTGAGTCCCTGGTACTTACCGGACCACCTGCCAAATGACACACTGGAATTAGCAAAGCTTGCAATTCAAAGGATAACATCTGTTGATCCAAATGTTGAAATTGATGTGTGGCAGGTTATACACTTTGTATTTTTAATTTGTTATGTATTGAAGCCACCATAGCTGTGTTACTTTGATATGACACAATACATATTCTAACCCTAACCTAGATAACCTAAATCTAATGAAACCTACTAATAGGCTAGAGATCTAGTTAGAAATAGATTTCTTGGCTTGACGAAATACATTTCTTCTACTTGTTTTTTTTTTTCATGTAACATACTTAATTTTTGTCAGACAGAAGAGATTGAAGCATCATTAGACAAAACCTGGATTGTGAGTGCCCAGAGCAGAGAACAAAAGGTCTTACTATCAGAGCAACCATCCAGTGAGCCTTTGGTCATAAAAGGACCCTATATTGTATACTTACGCGATCAAATAGTAACCTATTTCACACTTCTCGGAAATATCAGACCTGAAGTTAAAAATGAAGAAGATTTAGATGGTATGTGTAAAAAAACACTAATTCCTTTTAATAACTATTTAATTTTACTCAGTGATTAAGTTATGATTGTAAATATCGACAAACTTGATAACTAACATAATATATTTTAACTACTAATTATACTTGTTACAAATTATACTTGCATAATAGATACACTACAACTATAATTCACTAAAATTAACCAATTACCTGGTCATATTATGATATTATGAGAGGCACACATTAAATTGCTGTAAAATACTTCCTTCACTTGTGTATATGGTTTATTCAAGTTTTTTATAATTGGTAAAATCAGTATAATACATTTTAAAAAAACTAATAATATGTATTCTAACATCTTGTCATCTGAATTTAGTGCTTGAAACTATCTAGAGTTTCCTGTTATGATCCAATTTTATGAAATTGTAAATGTGTATTTTAAATACTGGTACTTTTGAGTTTATAGTAACAAAAGTTACTTTAATTTTTCAGATGTATCAAATATCAAGAAACCTCTAGGCATACCAGGGTTTATTGGTAATACTACAATACCTGCAGTGAAATGCACTGTTCATGAACAAGATGACGGTACTATTGTAGGTGTTTGTGCTACAGGTATAGCTTATTATTATATTAATTTACATTTTTTTATCTGTTTTGATGAGCCTAATAAATTACTAGAAATATGCACAATTTATTTATTTTTATTATTATATAAGACTAGCTGACCCCGCGAACTTCGTACCGCATATAACATAAAAAACTAAGGGGTGGAGCACCCTTAACATTTAGGGGTATGAAAAATAGATGTTGGCCGATTCTCAGGCCTAA
>DWQK01004611.1:0-10277 GCA_018231225.1 Noctuana stator
TACCGGCCGCGCCCGACGTTGCTTAACAATGTGATCGCTTGCGATTCACACTACCAGCGGGGCTATGCGCGCTTAAAGATTAGTGTAGACAACAATTAATTATCTTAGATTGAGTGCAGATATTTCTAACAATAAGTATATTCTTAACTCGTATTACACACTTCTAACTTTAAATCATTAACTCTCTATAAACAAACTATTTCCAAACGCTAAGTAAGTGCATGTATTAAAATAATAATCCAGCTCCAATTTAAACTCTTCTCTTAAACTGCGACATCGCACATACTTAGTTAAGCTCAAAGCTTAAACTGTTTAGATGTACAGCAAAATTGTATGGTAGCAGAGATAACTCGCAAAGGAGCATTTAGTATTCAGAATTTCACGTGTAACACTTAATAAGGAGATAAAAGGAGTTGTTGCAATTGAATAATGTTTCATATTCATAGTATCTCCATACTAGGATTACCTATGTTTTAGGTACTATCGGCAATGAGAACTGCGCAAACATCCAGTTGTAAACAGAATGTTAAATTCATCATTTTAACTTCTGATTTATTTATTTCTGCTGCGAATTAAACCGAACTACCATGGATAACCGTAGGCTAGTGACAAGACTTAAAAGAAAATCTGTAATCTGTAGGTGGCAAAGCTTACAGAGTTCACCCGGGGAGGTACCACCGCTACCCTCATAACCCACCGTAAAGCAAGTCTTGTAGCAAGTACTTGTGTTTCGATTGGGGAGGGTTGCTGCCGGACACACGATATTTGAGTCGACTATCTTAGTCCTCGTGAGAAGCAACGCCTCCACGTATGATCTCAGATAGGACTTCTCTCCTATCTGAGGTTGATCGTGGATGTCCATGGGTTGCTATGACTACTTAACATCACGTGGCCTGGCATGCTCGTCAAAAACGAAAAACAGAATTCAAATCATGTTACGAATATTATCGAAAGCTATGCGACAGCCCTATCGAGCCAATACCGAGTAAAATGAAGAAAGGGCGGCGCAAGAAGTTAATTCGGCTAAGTACTCCTACCATCTATAAGGTCAAATACACTCTGTTAGCATACATGTTTATGTATGATGCTTGCCTGTTTATTTAATGTTGTATGAGTGAGTCTCCGAAGAATATATTGATTTCTATATGGTTACTATGGCATGCGTTGCTTACCTTGTTTCCTAGTTGCTTAGAGCGAAGCTGATACAATTTTACCAAAACATTTTGAAAGAAGCAAAAGTAATTTTTAACAAGTATTTTTATAGCGTCAATTTCTGAACGGTCCTTTTTTTAATGACACACGAGATGCCTTATCAATAACGTATGATTTCATAACGTGCTTCACTACATACTATAAACAAAGTCAGTTTCTCTGTCCCTATATCCCTATGTATGCTTAAATGTTTAAAACTGCGCAACGGATTTTGATGCGGTTTTTTTAATAGATAGAGTGATAGAAGAGGAAGGTTTCTATCTATAGAAGGTTTCTATGTATAGTAAAATATAACGTGGCTTCAAAACTCGCCACACTACCAAAAGTATAAATAATCATAAAGGTACACTACGTTTGGGTTTCCGCGAATCGTGGAATAATGCGTTGAATGTTCATGGAATTAGAAAATCATTTATAGTGCCCACCGCGTTACGTGTTTTTAATGTCATAGTGAATAAGGCCCTCAAAATTAATTTTAAACGAATATTGAAACTACTAAAACTCTTATTTTCTGCTCAGTGTCTCCAATATTTCATGCGTATCTCCAAATTCTCCCCCGTAACACACGTTTCAACAATTTGGGTGTGATACGTCGATTGAATTAAGTCGACTGTGTCCGCCATGTTGGATCCGGCAATTTAGTACAGGAAATAGGATTTGTTGCGTCAGGCGCGTGTCGCCTTCACGTTTTTTGTTTGGCGTGACGTAAGATGTGTTTTCTTATAATTTATTAGTTGCAAGTGTTGCTACCATTTTGAATCATTGGCTTTGGAAATAAATGGTAACATTGGTTTGCACACACAAACATCCTGTTACCCTAATCGTTAACGCACATACCGTCTCCGTTCTTTCGCGGGTAAAAATTACTTTCGATACAGAGAAAATCTATTGACTGCTATAACTTCCTCACTACACCAGTGGATAAACTAATACCTAAATTTTCGTTGGGTCTATCCTCAAATACGGCTATAATTTTTCTATAATAAATGCTCATTATTATTACCTAGTTGTTTAATGACGAAAAAATCGTAAGTTAGAATCAATAGCTCCTCAAACAAGGTATATATTATTAAGCTTGAATGTAGGTACTTCTGAAGTATTAAACCTAATTAAGTATAAACAGTTTAAGAACGGGAGCTCACATAACTAATTACTTACGCATTTAATTAACTTATTGTCTAGTTGGCGAGTTGGAAAATAAGGCTTAATATGTAACGTCTACTGCGAGTACCTAAGTGTATGTAGGTACGTACCTTCACAGTAAGTCTATGTAGAAATAAATAGCTGAATCTACTATGCTTTTACAACATGCTTAAGATTTCACGTCTATGAAGCTATCTCCATGCATGCGCTGAGTAACCGCTGGGGGAGTATTAGAAGGCAAAGTTCCCAGAAATCTGGGAAATTAAACACTAAGCTATAGGTACTTACATTTCGTGGAAGATATTAATATCTCGCAACAATTACGATTGCGATTGCGATTATGGATAAAACAATTTTCAGTAATCGCTACCGATGATCCCTAAAACAGAGTATTTGTAATAAAATGTCTTGTTTTTTTTGTATTAAAGTAGGTATCTAAGTTTATACCTATTATTTAAAGTTATAAAAAAGCATAATAATATAACAGAACGTAGAACCGGCTGTTTTTTGAATAATATAAAAAAAATAAAGTTTGAAGGGTACACGAAAAAAAGAAATAGATAAATAATAGCTTGGAAAGATAAGAGTAAGTAAAATCCTTTTTTAAGGCACACAAAAGAAGTTAGTATCTTCATTGTTCATGTTTCTACGTCCTATGCTTTTAATGACAATAATTAAGTCAATGACAATTTCATACGCAATAGACAGAATCGTCAAAATGTATTCAAGGTACAAATAGGAGCCCGTAACGATTTTATTATACGTACGAGTATGTAAATAAAGGTTCATATAAAAGTTCGGCGACCCTGCTAAAATGGGTTGCATCCACAGAGTGATGTGTCGCATAGACAGGAGCATTTAAGGTTTTAGAGAAACTAAAGGGTTCATGATATAAAAAAAGTGTAAAATAAGGAAAAATATTTTTTATTTCTTAATATAAAAACACAAATTACCTACGACAATTTAATTAATTATTTATAATTTTTAATAAAAATCTTAAAATTTCTTTAAAGTGTATTTGTGTATTTAAAGTCAGTCTTACAATATTTTAGAGATATATTGTTGTAGAACTAAATATGAAAGCCTCTAAATTACATTATTATTTTTTAACGAACAAGTTATGGTTTCAAAACCATTATAATTATTAGGAAGCTGTTGGCATAATTTAATCAGCTGTTAAGATGACAAATTATTCAATTGTATGATCGATGCATAAGATACAACAAACCTTTTTAAATTTTGTCTCAAAATTTCGAAGAGATAAGCTATGATAGATATACCAGACCCTGCCCTACTAGGCTAGGGTTTGGATTAACCCTTATATATATTAAAGACTAAAATTTTTTACATTAACTATTTACGAAATTATCAGCTTATATTACCGTTGATCTTTATCTGTAACCTAAATTAATGTAAAAACTCTGAAAACCTAATTATCATTTCTATACTTGCACTATACTGTAGCTCCAAAGCTGATGGAATTCGCGGTAATATATTTCGTTTCGAATCGCGGTGTTTTCGACAGTCGTTCTACTGTTTGCAGTAGATTTTAAATTATATTACCTTCTCCGATTCTCCGAGAAAAATCGCATATAAGGCGCCTCTGGGTTACCAATGCGATTTTCGTTTAGGAATTTCGTAAGGGATTTTCCGTAAGTTGTAGTTCGAAGGAAAATACACGAATTGGTTGAAAATGTTTACGGGCTTAAAATGTTTGTTTGCGTATGGGGTCTCAGTTTGATGGTGAAGGTTATTGGGATGCGAATTTTATTTGGACTTTTATGTTTATATGAACATAAGCGTAGAACAGTTTTATGCAAAAATGTATTGATATGTCACCCCTTCCGTCGTCAACGCATTTATTTCCTCCAGCTGGCGATGAGTCGAATGTGAGACTAGAAAAGTTTGAGATATGGTCTTCCATGGGAGCCTAGTTGTAGTTGGTGAATTTCAAGTATTTTTTTAGAGTATTACAGAGCACTCGCCTAGAGAACGCGTCTAGAGGTACGGGGATTTGGCCTGGGTTTAGGGCAAATCTAGAAATAACAATATGTGTTTTACGATTTGCCTGGCGATTTTTTGATATTAGGAAATGAAGAGATAATGCCAAGTACTTTTTCATCTGTAATATTTCCATTTGAGTTTGCAAAAGTAACTAGGACTTCAGATAAATGTCTTTCTTTGAGGTTAGACGTCCTTTGAAGTAGAATTACGTCTAATCTCCCAAGAAACTAATTTAGCGGCCGCTTCATAAAAAAAATCGATTTCAAAAAAAATATTTTAATAAAACAAAGTCATCCATCCATCAGCCTTTGGAGGTCCACTGTTGGACATAGGCCTCTCCTAAGCGGCGCCACTCCGCCCGGTCCTGCGCCCTGTGGATCCAGCGGTTTCCCGCTATCTTCCTCAGGTCATCAGTCCATCGGCCCGGAGGGCGACCTGTGCTCCTTTTACCGAGACGCGGTCTCCATTCGAGGACTTTTCTTTCAATAAAATAAAGTAATGAAACAATATTTACGAATTAGAGGAGTTTTGAAATAGTTTCTTTATTTGATTTTATTGGTTTGTGTTATTTTATGTGAAAGCGGTTATATATAACTGTTAAAGTCTATAAAAACATTCTGCCACATGTACCTACCTAATCTCGCTCATCGCAAATAGTTCAAGGAGGAAGATAGTTACTAAGTTGTTGTGAATTTTTAAGAACGATTTAAAATGCGCAACAAAATGCATTTTCCCAAACATCGTTATAAGGCGCAAAGTTGCGTCATAAATCGGAGAATGAAGTCAAGTTTGACAGTTGCAGAACTGCATCGCGCGCAGTTTGCGTTCTATGCCATTTATCACACTTAGTTTCCTGTAAGGAGCTTGTACTTGGTTCTAAGAAATATTGTACTGTTCTTATTGATATTTGTAACGAATGTAGGTACAGTATTTTTAATGAGAAGCAAACTAGTGAGTGCTCGACGAGTGCTCACTACTTTAGATGGACTATACTCCAGTAATAGGCGTCTACAATCCACATTAAAATAATAGTAACTTCTTTCTAGATCCTGGTAAGATGTAGGCAATATAAATCCTGCGGTAATGGCAATATTTTTAGCTTCTGTAACTATAATAAGTACTATTATTGATAGCTGTACAGTGTGTACACCCGCGTTACGTTACGAATTGCAAGGTATATACGACTATAGTACACTAAAAGAATTTTTCAAATCGGTCCAGTAGTTCCTGAGATTAGCGCGTTCAAACTCTGCGGCTTTATATTATTAGTTATAGATTAATTGAAAAAAATTATAAGACTGAATATAAAAAATTTTAAATTTATTTTGGAGTCCTTGCTCCAAACATACGTTAAATAATTACATAAGAAAATGGCACTTCAAGATAGGTAAAAATAAATAAGTAGGTATATAGATAACGCTTTACGCTAACAGCCCAACATAAGGATACAAAGACAATTACACAAACACTCAGACCGATAAAGGATGAATTTAAATTTCAGCCCCGCCGGGAATCGAACCCAGGAACCTCCGAATGGTGGACTGACAAGGTAACCACTACACCACACGGACGTCAAGTGATTAAAGTTTGTAATGTTAAAGTTATTTCTTCTTGTTATCTTCAAGTCACATTCCTACATACTAAACGTAAGCCGCATTCACTCAAACAAACTTGTTGGCTCGAAGTAGGTTTGATTTTAACTTAAATTTATTTCATAATAAGAGTATTTGATATATCTACGTATTTTATATTCGGCGCTAACCACTTCTCCCACGCGGCCTATTAGCTTTAGCAGCCTTCGGCTCCGTCCTTACATTTTTCATTAACAAAATTAAACCCCGCCTCGCCTTTTTGATCTGAAAAGAAAATTCAATATGACATAATTGACTTTTCACGAAAATAAAATCGGGATCGTTTTCTTAAGCCATAAATTTTCTTGAAAACCTCGCCCCTTGAACCATTCGCTTGAAAATCTAATATTCCTCTCACTTATAAATTATGACATCGTCACGCGCTGCAAACATTGTACTCACAATTTGCTAATTAAAATATAAAGCCTTCGACACCATTCGATATTTGACTTTACTGCTTTAATTGTAAAGTTTATTTCGGCATGCAAAAGATTCCCGTATCATATTGTTGAGAACATGGAATAAGCCAATGAGACGACATTAGACGCTGATACTGTCTGGAAAGTTTGTTTAATACAATAAATAATACATTACATTGAACATCACGTATTTGTCAACAATACAATTAAAGATCTGGCTCTGCTAGAAGCAGTTAAGTGTATTAATACACCTAAAGTCCAATTTTTTCGTTGCACTGAAAAAGCAATATTATTTTTACAATGAAAAAATAAAAAATAAACTATTTAGGTATTCATTTGGCAATTCGGTGATACATTTGTTTGTGTGTGCGTGTGTGCGTGTGTGCGTGTGTGCGTATGTGCGTGTGTGCGTGTGTGCGTGTGTGCGTGTGTGTGTGTAAGTGAGTTTAAGTGCGTGTGTATTTGTGTATTCATGTGCGGTGGTTAGTGAAACCTCTCAGTGACTACTAGGTTTAGATAGTATTTACAAACCTCGAGTTTGAGCTCATAGCGGGAAAACCGTTTGCTCGATAGTAGTCATAGCAATCCGCATTTGGACTTATCTTAGCAATGTATATGGAATAAATAAATAAATAAATTAATCGTTATATTTAGCAACAGGTTTTTTGGGAGATAAGTGATCATTATACCTACACGTTAAATTGTTTTACTAAAAGAATTCATCCCATTTCGTAATGAAAAAATCAGAATACCTACATCAAATCATCATCAAAAGATAGGTTACCCTTTTCAACGAAGCCTTGCATTTTAAACCAAAAAAAGTTCAAAGGCCTACATTTGAATTGTATGAAATATAACTTGAAAAAGCCCGTTTCATTCAGGGGTTTAGTTCAGTGCTAAAGAGAATACTTAGTGTACGTACAAAGGCATAATGGAAGGATAACCTATATGAAAAGTCTGAAGTGCGGATGAAGTCTCAGTTGCTTAATTAGTATGGCATATTTTCTAGAGAATGTAAATCATGCAGTGGCGCAGCGTGGATGAGGGAGCGGTGCGGGGGGGGGGGTGAATTTTACTATAAATAATAGAAAAAATAGACAATTGATTCTGGAAGTCGACGGAAAAATTAAAAGTCATCAAAAAATTAAAAATCATAAATAATTAACAAAAAGGGCGGTAAAACACACGCTACGCCACTGAAATCATGGCGGAAGGTTCTGGCGGTATCATCGCCGTAGACAAAATAATGTGAACATGCCATAGATATAAAAGGGAATTTCTCTAATACCGTATTCATTCTAATACTCGTCAATACGTCTCACATGAACTTGTGCAATTTGTGCAAGTGGTTTGCACAAATTTTTATTGTATTCCTCATTATCTTATATAATATGTATTTATAGATGCAAATAAAGAATATTTGTATTTTATAATACAGACAAAATAAATAAAACCGCTGTAAACTGAAGATGAACAAAAATAATAATAAAACGGGCTTAACATAAAAACGCTAGCAGCTAATTCCTTGTAAAAGAAACATTTTCTATTTTCATTTCTTTCCATTTTATCCCAGCGATAACCTGGATTATTTTTACTGAGTCGACGATTTCAGATGCGGTGGCGGCTGTTTCCTCGGGATCTACTTAGACAATCCATGATTTTTAAAAGACATTTTCGTACGAATTTTAACAATCATTAATAGTATTTTGACATTGGAAATACTTTTTGTTCGCTCCAGGATAGGCTCCGATTTCACGAAAAATTACGATCCCCTCGATCCGATCGAGATATTTCTCGACAGTTGTAAAGATAATAATAATGATTATTAATATAATAGATAATAGATAATAATAATGATTATTATCTTCACAAATATAAATATATTAGGTAGATAAAATATAATAGAAAAATGCTCAAAAGATGCATATTCACGAGAGTTGTAAAGTGCCGAAAGAATTATTCGAGCAAGTCAAAATCAGTCAGATTTTTATCATTACATATTTTTCAAATTCCGTAGATTCATTTCCATTGTGCATTTCCAACGAAATGTAATTTCTTATACTAAATTTTACTACAATATATGCACGCATGTACCTACCTACACTCAAAGTCACAATAGAATCAATCACAAACAAAGAGAATCATTTTAGACAAAGACTGATGAATGACAAGGTAACGTAATATAAATCGCAACAGAATACCTTTCTTTTGATTTATTCTCCCCTCGTTCTGCCAAGGTTGCAGCATCAAGCGATTTATCTTTCTTCCTTGCACCCTCTGTATCAAACTGCGGCGTAACGCCTAATAGGAAATTCCTTAAAAGATTGCACCCGATTCAATCGAACAAAGCAAGAGGTCTACTCTCTAACTCTATAAACTAATTTAACGAGCCGTGCGAAAGTTTTTAAACACTAAACATTGAATTTTAGTACCTGCTTTAGTCTTATTTATTATAGATGAATTCAAGAACATTTTTTAGCTTTTTATTTTTATATGCCTGCCTTCAACCCTTATATTTATGTCCCACTGCTGGACACGGGTCTCTCCCCACAATCGGGGAAGGCCTGGAGCATACTCCACCACACTGCTTCAATGCAGATTGGTGGTGATACGGGTTAGTAGCCAACCCGTGTCAGATGTTGTCAAACCGCCCAAAGGGCGTCCGACCAGGTTTAACGACTGTTATCTATCGATAACAATCGAGACCGACGGCTTAAGGTGCCCTTCGAAGCACGGAAGTGCGCATGAAATTTGCCACTAGCGGTCACCCATCCGAGTACGGCCGCGCCCGACGTTGCTTAACAATGTGATCACTTGCGATCCACACTACCAGCGGGGCTATGCGCGCTTCGCATAGCAATTTTTATATAATGCGATTTAATTCTATAGATTATAGAATCTTTTTTATGTATTTCAAACAACAGTACTAATATCTGACCGGATTCATAGATTTAAATCAATCTAGGACCGGGTTCATCTAAACATAAACTGTTCCCTAGACCGTGAAGACCTAGAGCGTAAGCATGACTGTAAGAAGTTATAAATTATGAGAGTAGACCACAACGATTGGTACAGATACAACACGCAACAATAGTCGATAAAACAACGTATCAGGATTTTTGAATGCCATGAAATTGCGTTCTTGGCGAACCGACGTGATATAACGTGCAGAAATGATTTATATTTTAGCGGTCGCTCCATAGAATGCTCTTAAATTTCAACGAACAGTTTAAATTTCAGAATGTGAGATATTCTCGGGAGGCAAGGACTGCGTGCCGTTTTCAGTCCATTTATATTACGATAAGGTGGATGAAAATATTTCATATTAACCGCATATTGGTATTTAAATCCACCTGGAGCGGTTTCATAATTTAATAAGCGTCGCTAAAGGAATGTTTTACTTGGGTTTACCATTTACACAGCATTTAGTACTTGGGACTTAACTGACCTTATGTATCCAGAGACAGTATTTCATAAATGAGTTTGCAGAATCGCTATTCGTCAGTGTAATTTGTTGTTAAACTAAATAATTTTGAATTAAAGATTGGACAACCATTTATGATACACTCCTTTTTAGGGTTCCGTACCTAAAGGTTAAAACGGGATCCTATTACTAAGACTCCGTTGTCCATCTGGCTTCAACCCTTTTTATGTCCCACTGCTGGGCACGGGTCTCTCCCCACAACCGGGGAACGTCTGGAGCATACTCCAACCACGCTGCTCTAATGCAGATTGGTGGAGATACGGGTTAGTGGCCAACCCTTGTCGGATGTTGTCAAACCGCCCAGAGAGCCTCCGACCAGGTTTAACAACTGTTATCTGTCGATAACAACCGGGACCGACGGCTTAACGTGCCCTCCGAAGCACG
>DWQK01004612.1:0-10276 GCA_018231225.1 Noctuana stator
GTACCGGCCGCGCCCGACGTTGCTTAACAATGTGATCGCTTGCGATTCACACTACCAGCGGGGCTATGCGCGCACATTGTACTTATTGACTATGTAATCTATGATAATATTAAAAATATCGCGAACAAAACGATTATTGTGTGCTTGGCAACATTTTTCTGAAACACGGGCTGTGTTTCGATTTAATTATTCCTAATTCTATATTAATAGAAATATTAATAATGTCGATGTACCTAATTAGTAATTACTATCAAATAGTAAAGCCTGTTTAGGAGACAAAAAAGCTTTATTACTTCATCAACAATCACTGTGTAAGATGCAGAGGTAGGTACGCCACGAATATAAAGCATCTAAATAGATTCCACGACACGAATACTCCTTTACCATAAAAACAACTAACATTACATGAGTACAAACAATCATATCATCACCCTGTCTCCAGAATCATGTAATAAGACCTTAATCCCTGTACATAAAGTCTACATTCGAGTGGCGTGAAATTAAATAAATAAGGGTGACGAGAACTGTATAATGATGTAGGCGCAACATTGAGTGTTTTGCTTAACTGTCAGCTATATGGCTTCATGAAATGGCAGTGGTGGCCCTCGAAACTTTATGTACACTTGCGTACTTCATTATTTGAAGAGCAAAAGATCGATTCGCTCGTACGTTCACACCTTGACGGGGAATTGCAAAGAGAATAATGAGATCTTCACTGTCAAAGGACTCGATGTTAAAATAAGAACGCTTTGTCCATATTCTTGATAACGTGCTAAAATCTGAATGGAAATATCAAATATTGTTGGAAAAGATATATGAAAATTGTTTGGTTATTTGTTTCACCTATACTTATTTAATATCATTCCTATTATTGGTTTTTTGGTATTTGTTTGTAATGTTGATGCTAAGATTTGTTTTTGGGTGTAAGAAATACTCATATTTAGACTGACTGAGTATAATTAAGCTACGTTTTAATTCCAATATTTAGCTATGCCCCGGTTTCACCCACGTTAAGAATTAACTTGCAACTTAGATAACGCTTGATAACCTTCCTCGATAATTGGACTATCATACACTAAAAAAATTTTTTAAATCGGTCCAGTAGTTTCTGAGATTAGCGTGTTCAGACAAACAATCAAACAAACAAACTCTTCAGCTATTGTTATTAAGTATAATATGATCGTATCGGTTGTAAGCTTAACACACATCTTCCTATTTTAAATAATAGCATGTCTCCTAGCTTTACGCCGTTGAATATAATGTAAATTTAGTGAAAATTCTCATTTAGCCGGCAGAGACTTAAGTTGCTTTACCTACGTCATGTGTACGCAGGCAAAACAATTTAGCCTCCACCTGACGTGCTAACGAAGGTAGCATGTACAAACTTGTTACCGCCAGAGTAAACAGGCTACTTGCAATGTCACACTGAGCGTTCAGAAAATCATTTGTTAGGAGAGCGGTGAAATGAGAAGATAATGTTTAAATAATGATTTTTGATTTTAACGCTTTAGAATGTCAAAAGACACTTGACAAAAATGTTTCAGTAGGTTAATTGATTGTGTTTAAGTATTATCAGAAACAGAAGAACATAGAAATAACTAACGCTTTGATTTTATTAGTAAATGTGACTTAAGTTGGTTGAGCTACAGATTTTTTAACCGATAATAATGCAGTCGTTTTCGGTTTCGGTTTCGGTCGAGAATAATAACGCTTCACACTCACAACCCCACACTAGGATTCCCTGTGTCGTGGGTGCCATGGACACACACAAAGACAAATACTCAAACACCCAGACCGGTAACAGAAATCTAAATTCATCAATTAAACTTCTGCCCCGCCGGGAATCGAACCCGGTATCCTTCGAATGGTGGACTGGCGTGGTAACCACTACAACATACGTCATTCAATGGTTCAATTTAATTCATTCAATGGTTTTCAGAACCGGTGTTTGAAAACGGAATTTTAGGCGGTAACAGGATAATCTTATTACAGCTGACGAAATTCACATATTGCATGTGCTGACTAAATTGCTTCTACGCGTGTACATACGTAAAACAATTTAGCCTCACCGTGATGCACTAACGAAGGCAGCGCACGTAAACTTGTTACCGCCTACGTAAACAAGTTTCATGTTGTCGAATTGAGCTTAAAAGAACCTTTTGTTTAATTTTAACTTCAAAATCTATTGTGAAATATGATAAATAATATTCTTTATTGGCACCAAGAAACAGAAATACAAAGAAATAATAATTAAAAAAAAATAAAGCTGAAAAAGAAAATCGAAATAGGTTATGACGCTAAGAAGCGTTCTCTACCAGACAACCTTAGGATAAAAATATAGGAAAAAAGCAAACATACAAAGTAAAAACATACAAGGGTACTAAATTATATGTAGAACTATAATCAGACTATAATTATGATATGTCTTAATATAGGTACTATATATAAGTCGGTTGTAAAGCTTTCACGAATATACTCATAATGTTTATAGAAGAAAATATTTTTTTATGTAGACCGTTATTAAAGTTGCTGTGCAATGGAATTAAAACCAACTATATAGCTAAAAATTTAACGTATTTACCTGTAACTATAAGCGTTGGAGGGGAATGGGGAAGGTTGGTCGTGGAATGTGCCAAAAGGCGCTTAATGACGCTAAGCTTTTTACTGTACCTATTTCAAACGACACAATATCATAAGTTCGGTGCGTAATGATGCAGACAAGTGTTAAACTCAATATGTCTAAAGTATGCGTCCCAACTATAAAGAGGGAACTAAAATAAAAAAAAAATAGGACCTCACACTCAAAGCCTCATATTAATATTCCATGTGTCATGAGTGCCATGGCCTCATACAAAGACACTTATAAAAACACCCAGGCGACGCAGAGTTTTAAATTCATAAATGAAAGTTTTGTTTTGCTAGGAATCGAACCATGAACTCTCCGGAATACAAGAGTAAGTCAAATCGCAGGTTGAGCTTTCAAACTTCAAACTCAAATCATTTATTTTAAAACTAATATAGAAATTTATAACATAGAACTATAGAACTATATAAAAGTATCTACAATACTAGAAAACTATAGAAATTTTTATTATGTTAGCATAGATTTAAGCAACCCGCTAAAAACGAAGTTTTTAGCGAAGTTTGACGACCCGCGTGGTGTAGTGGTTACCATGCCAGTTCACCATTTGAAGGGCCCCGGGCTCGATTCCCAGTGAGGCAAAAATTTAAATGATAAATTTAAATTTCTGTTCTCGGTCTGGGTGTTTGTGTAATTGTGTTTGTGTGTGTCCATTGCACCCACGACACAGGGAATTCTAGTGTGGGACTGTGAGTGTGAAGCGTTTTTTTTTAAATAAAAAAATAATAATTAATTTTTTTTTTATTTAAGAACTTTAAATATAATTACATATTTTAAAACATATATTTTCTACTTTGGCTAAATTTTTGCTAAGCGCTAGTAGTGAGACAGAGGGCTTCAGGCAAATTTGTATGACGTGGGTAGACAGGGGTTAAGTGTGCGCTCTCGTGTTTGCTCATATATTTTACGTTTAATTTCATATGCAATGGTGCGTACGCTCATTTTGTCCGTAGATTGTAAAGGACATGTGGAAGGTACCTAAAAATTAGTTAAAATCATGTATGCGGATAATTTTACATTTGAAAAGATTTGCTTTTGAAAAATGACGATATCGTCATTTAAAGATTTAAAAAAAAAGTTTTTTCATTTATTATCACTTAATTATGTCGTTGAAAAAACATACAAATAACATGTGATACTAAATAATAAAAATAAGTTGAAGTCGCACTAAATTGATTCGTGTTGAGTTTAACGTAAAAATTTACAATTTTAAATTTTTTAGACGCAAACTACCTTTCAAAATAGTAATAATTAGGTACAAGGTATTATTATTACAATTAAAAATTAATGTCAATTAAACATACGCCATTTACGTAAAACGTAAAAAGTAAAGATGCGTCAAACTAAAACGTTTTCCTAAAAAACCCCAGCAATAAAATAAAGTGCAGGGAATCAGTAGAAATAACGTACAATGCTAACAGACGGTGAGAGACCCGACGCAATTTCTAACAATAAGCCAATATGAAATCTTCAAGACTGCAACTACTCGCGTGTTCTTTGAAATATTCTATAAGTTTTCACAGCATTTTTCCTTTTCTTCCGAACTATTGCTTTCTCGAAAAGGGGAAAATTATCAAGCATAATTCCAGGATTGGCGCGTCACACGTTGTATATAATATATTATTATATTTTTGGTAGCGTAGCGCGATTTAACCTTGGTAATGTTGCGTTATGATATCACACGTTTTTGATAAGGAATCTCGTCATAACAGGTCCCCTAAACTGAGAATCGTTATTAAAAAAGGTAAAGTTCAACCAGCATACAGGTCACCTGACGTTAATGGATCATTAATCTATTGACATCAACGTCAAATAGGTGAAAAGTCCTATTTAGCACTTCGGGCTAACTCTACAACTTCTAACGTCATACAATCAGCTGCAGACTTAAATGAAACACAATCAATTAAACATTCTTAGAACTAAACGTGACAGTCAAAATCAGTGTACATATACAAATATATTTTATCACTTCATTATTGAAACAGAGCAGATCTGAAGGCGTCCCAATCAATCGGCGCATTCGACCAAACGTTTGGTACACACGAGCGTCCAGTTTACTTGGATCCCTCACTGACCGCAGTAATCTCTAAAGCATTCGCGAAAATCTTTGCACATACGCGCAGTAGAGGTCTGGTACGCTGGTTTGAAGTCAATCACAAAGTAATTGGCTGCAGAACCAAGATACCCGTGAAATGACGACTACCCTCTGACAAGGGTACCACATATGCTTCAGGGGTTTCCATTTAGGTTAACGTCCTCTAACGTTTCAGGGATGTTTTTCACAGCAGAATACCCTAAAGACGTCATGCAAATGGGTTATCTCGCGAGAATCTTGAAAGATCTTGAATTAATATTCGATTAATATAAGATCCATTCAGTTTATTTCTTTCATCAGCTTTGTTATCTAAAGTTGTCAAAGTTTGAAAAAAGACTTTCATTAGGAAGGACAATTTAGTCCTTAAATTGTTGCCTAATATAGTGCCAATAATCTATGATCCCGCCACTATATCCTTGAATATAGTCTATAGTATATAAATCTATTTAAGTATACGTGAAGCTAAAACTATTTATACTCTGTAATATAAATCAGTCTAAGTGAAATACAGATACAATAAATAACAGTGGAAACTGGACTTCTGAGCGGCCATTTGTATGTACTCTTATGTACTAAATAGTTGAAATATTAATCCACAAATGCAACTAAAGTCCATATTACTCGTATGTATGTTTGTCCTGAATATTCCAATGCACATTATCAACGCATTGTGAGCACAGATACGGTACGGCGCCTTGCAGCCTCTGTCCTAATAAACAAGTTTGTAAAATACAGCTACCATATCATTAAAACACTCTTATTTCTTTGTGATAAGTGTTAAATTTGAATAAACTTTGTTTTATAAGCAGCAAAATGCAGTTTGTCCCGTATATTGTTGCGCACAATGTTACTATAGAGCCATCTTGAAGAGATTAATATGCAATGACTTATAAATTATTTTATTCTATTATATTATGTGTTAATTGAATATAATGTCAATAATAATTTTGATATTCCCACAGTTTTCCTTATTTATACATTTATATCCTAATCCATAAAACACTCCCTATGTTAAGTCAAAGAAAAACGGGCGCAAAGCTTGTATGGGACAATGTGATTCCTGGGTCTAATTAAGTATGAAATCCACGCAGACTAAGTCGCGGGCATAAGCTAACATTCTACAAACACACAGCCACATAATAAAAATAATTAAAGTACAAAAACTAGTAAAGTCCTGCCTGTTTCATTTGCTTCCCCTATAAAGAAAGAATCGCTTTGGTATGCCACAAAGAAAGTCATAAAAAGGTAAAAATTTCATAAATGCGTAAAAATTATTATGCAAATAGTTTTCTTGACGATTGTATCTAATAAGAAATAAAAAAGAAAGAATTTCCACTTCACTCACTTCCTTACGCATAAATTACGTTCAGAGCTTTGAAGTTATCCCCTTTTTATTAAGTTCTCGAGCAAACAACGTTTACTCTCTTGAAAGTGACCTCTTTATTAAGGAACAATAAACAGAAAACATAAAACATTTTGTGATAGTCATCTTGTAAAAATGTTTTTATGTAAAAATGAAAAACGACTTCAAGTAAAGTAATTATTAAGTTAAATTGTTAAAGACTTCAAACATTTTGTAGGTGGTAGAGCTTACAAAGGTCGCCCGGGAGGTAGATGGTACCTCATAACCCGCCGCGAAGCAAGTACTGCTTGTGTTCCGGTTAGGGAAGGTTGCTGCCGGACACACTATATTGAACGCGACCACCTCAGTCCTTGTGAGTAGCAACGCCTCCACTGATCTCAGATAGTCCGTGCCGTTTTCTGTTTGTCATCTGTCTGTATCTGTATACCAGACGTATGCATAGGGCACAGACTCCAAATAAATTATTTTGGAGATGTTTCAAATACAAATAATGTAGAAATACCAGCTTTGCTACACCGACGTGTCTAAGCACCCTTTTGATGCACATCACTCAATTATAATACACTCATATACGTATCCGTGATAACCTTCCCTCCCTGTCTGTTTAGGAAACAATTAGCAGTTGTTATAGACCCAAGCGGAGCTGCACCCCTAAGCTAATGTACGGGAATGCGTTGTATATAAGTATATACTGCTCTACCCATATCCTAAGTGAATGCTGCACCACTGTCAGTATCAGTTAGCGCCGTTTATAGGACAGAAATTATAATGAATTTATTTATCACACAAAATACGTATCACCAGTATAATATAACAAAACCAACTTATTCTCGGCTTTTTTTCGAAAATGCACGACCCGTTTCGAACCGTGCAAACGAGATACAATAAACAACTCGGCAAAGTAATTATTACTTCACGTCATACAGTGACGGATCGCTTGTCAAAGAAGTTCGCGGGTGACGGAAGAGATGTTATAGCATAAGCAGCTAATTAAGAGTAACTTAGTAGTAGGATCCAATTAAAAGAAAAACTGTTACAAAAAACAGTTATCGCTGCCTAAACATTATTAAACCGTCATATTTCAAACAAGATACTGCATCAAATAATCTGCTTTTTACGACCCGTATGGTGTAGTGGTTATCACGCCGGTCTGCCATTTGCAGGGTCCTGGGTTCGATTCGCGGCATTGCAGAAATCTAAATGGTGAATTTAGATTTCTGTTATCGGTCTGGGTGTTTGTGTAATTGTCTTTGTGTGTCTCCATGGTCTACGACACAGGGAATCCTAATGTGGGGCTGTGAGTGTGAAGCATTATCAAAATCAGTGTACCCGTTTGGGAATTACGATAATGCAGACACATACAGATACACAAACAAACCTAATTTGCGTGGAGGACCAATAACAGTTGTTATATATCTAGTTAGATAGGTACCCTCTAACGCAATTAAAATCAATACAACCTAGAACAATCCTAAAGTCCCAGTTTAACTACGAAAAAAAACTTAGTTTATTTACGTCTGCTAAAGGCTTTTTAAGAAAACAAACCCACGTCATTTGTATTTAACATAAAAATTAAGGCTTAGAAACATATCACAAATAAATATGCATATCTACTGCCATGTATTTAATATTTATGAAGCTGTGACCATTACGTCTTCAAAGAATTTTCCTTGGGAGGTCCAATTAAAAAGGAAATGAGAAACGTGTGCGTTGACACCTCGCTTCAAAGGAATTCCGAACTAATGCGACGAAGTCTTGCTTAAAATTAACCCGAGAAAGAAAATGCTATCTCGTTTTTCTTATCTTCTTGAGGAATATACAAATTTTGCCAAGACAATTGCCAAGACAAAATCAACTTCAGTGGTTTTATCTTGGATGCCATCTCAATGACTCGTGCTAGTAATACCTGCAATTAAATTCTGAAAAAAATATTTTCCTTCAAGAAGACTCATACTACTAAATTGTACTTGTATTTTACCAAGAAGCCCAAGGGTCTATTTTAAACTTCCTGTACTTTGAAACGAGTAAAAACGAGTAAAGTAACATAGTTAATGAAAGCCCTTAATATAGATACACAATGAACGGTGTTTGCAACCAAGTGCGCTAACACGTCTCGTAGGGGCTTGCGGCAGTGAGATCAATATTCTTGTAAAGGTAATTGCTTATGAACCTGCTAGAAAAAACAGCGATATTCCAGTTTATTATATCATGGCTTAGTTGTCAATTTCAACCTGGTTGCGATTCCTTTTTTCTTAAGAAAGTCTCTACGGTGAAGGAAAACATGGTGAAAGAAAGCTGCATGTCTAAGAGGGTTTCTTTACTACGATCCATGTAAAACGGTGGAGTAGTGATGTGTAGATGATTACAATGATGATGATCAGAAAGAACAACAAAGCCTGGAATATCGAAAATAAATGAAAAAAAAAAACAAACAGCTCTTGTTTTTGTGTTTCTTCAGTTTGCGATAATCTAAATTTTTTAAATTAAAATGTAGTTGTATATGAATACTTTTTCAGAACCCAACTAACGTAACATAAGCATTTTAAAGATTAAATTTTATATCCTTTCTTCTGCTAAAAACTTAATAGTAGACTCCACGAGTCCACGTTATGCATTTGTTTCAAATATTCACCTTATCACCTCGCCTAAAAAATGCAGTTGCCTTCTATCTTTAGTATAGGTACCTATTTAATAGTAAGAACATATACGACGACCGTACCGAAAGTAACAAGTCACGTAATAAGTTTACTCAGAACATCGTTCCTCCATTCGTGCTTGTGAGTAACAGAGTTTTTCGGTGTTTCGTTACACGGGCCATGTTTGTACAGTAAGTAATATGGACCCCTGTTCCTGATAGGCTTTACTCTGGAGATAGTGCTCCGGTAAGCGGATTCACTGCATACTATATACACTTATAATGAAAATCTCTTTAAAACTACGGTTTTGAACGTCATAAGCTCAAAAGATTGAGTCATTTTCTGAGTACTGTAGGTATACATACTAATAATATAAAGCTGAAGAGTTTGTTTGTTTGAACGCGCTAATCTCTGGAACTACAAGTCGAATTAGAAAAATTCTTTTTGTGTATGATAGCTACATTCATAAGGAAGGTTATAGGCTATCAAGCATTACGTTACAATTGTCAACGCGGGTGAAACCGCAGAACACAGCTAGTAGTAAATATTTCTCAGGGCAGTATATTTTATACACAACAATGTAACATAACGTCCTCCTCAAAAAAATATCAAAAAAGAACATTTTTCCTTAACGATTGTTCAAAACTAGTTGCTCGTTACAAGTTGGTGAGAACAACAGATCAACTTTTTGGAAAAAGAACACAGGAAGCGACCGAAAAAAGGAAGTTAAATCGACTCCCGCAAAATTTACCGGCCACATAAATCGCGGGTAACGAAAACTGTCTCCGCCGATAGGGTTGCCACTTGGAAAAATACGAAAAAATCAATGTGTAAGATAAAAAATTTTGAAAAATACGAAAAAATCAATGTTGTAAATATAAAAAATATCAGTGTTAGAAATATAAAATTTTGCAAAAAAAAAAAAAAAGAAATAATACACGCTTGTTTAAACTGTTTGATGTTGCTTCTTTTGTTTATGTTTTAAAAATAAAATTATACAAAGTTAAATACTTTTTTCCTGCAAGTAAAGGGAAGAGAAAAAATAATAAAAATTTATTTTTCATTGGAAAAAATAAATTTGGCAGAGACATAATTTAAAAAAAAGGATTTATTATACGAAATATTATATAAATGTATTTCATTAAGATTTAAGGAATGTACTGAAATTTTTATCATAATTGTCGAGTCAATCTATCCGCTTTTACTGTTATCTTGATCAACAAAATGTTATACATATAAAAGACTAGCTGCGCCCCGCGGCTTTGTCCGCGTTAAGAATTGCACTGTAACGCTTGATAGCCTATAGCCTTCGTCGACAAATGGACTATCTTACACTAAAAGAATTTTTCAAATTGGTTCAGTAGGTTCTGAGATTAGCGCGTTCAAAAAACAAACTCTTCACCTTTATATTATTTTCTAGCTGTGTTCTGCGGTTTCAGCCGCGTTAAGAATTGTGACGTAACGCTTGATAGCCTATAACCTTCCTCATTAATGTAGCTATCAAACACAAAAAGAATTTTTCAAATCCGACTTGTAGTTCC
>DWQK01004613.1:0-10275 GCA_018231225.1 Noctuana stator
GGTTAAATCGGTTAAGTAGTTTAGGAGTCCATCGCGGACAAACACTGTGACACGTAATTTATATATATTAAGATTGACATCTTCGTATTCCAACGACCTAGCCCTAGCACTCCCCACTCACATCTCTCATCTGTCTCTCGATCCTCTTATATTCTATGCTTACATTCTATATTCAAACACGTCATATTTCTTCTTCATCCATAGTCTTAAAAAATAGTTCCCACATTAATATTTTTATACTTGTATTTTATGTGCGTTATTTTTTGTTGAAAACACTGAAGGCACCTTAGGGTATCCGGATCCCTACTAATTTTTCTTCTTAAACACCACATGGGTTTCTAGATCACTACATCTATTTCTATGTTAAAGTTAATATTATAATATTATGTTTCGGAATCTCACATGGAGAACAATACCTTTCGACCTCATAATACTTAATTGATTTTCCTGAGATTTATTTGCAAGAAACCTAAATTGATTTTATCATACAAAGGCAAGTGTATATTACTTAAGTATGGTAACAATTTGAAAATACTGATTCCATTAACCTATGTATTGAATGAACAAAAGTTCAATATACAGATAACAGCAATTTAATACGACATTGAAACTCAACACCTATTTTTACGTTTCATATAAGTCTATAATGCTTTCATAAGCATATTATGTATGCATTTCCAACAAAAGAATTTGCTTCATATTTATACAATGACTTACTTGCTTCTCAAACCGGAACATGAGGAATAAACAGTTTGATAAAGATATCGTTTCAATGTGATTTTTGATAGAAGTAAGTACTTAATATTATCTAGCAATTATTTGGTACTATCATCGGTTTAATATACAAACTTATCTAACAAGAAATTCACTTGCGCTGTGGGAACAGCACGCATTGTATTCGTCCAGTTTTCTCTTTCAACGATTGACATTACTATTTATGAGTAGGAAGTTATACATTTGCAAACACACAATCAATCTTTTTTGTTTTTAGTATCGAAGAATTGAGAAGACCAGCTTTGTGGTATCTCACTGCTACCCCAAACAAACAAAATAGTTTAGATTGTTGCTAAACGTCCGGTGATCGGTCGAATACAATTTTATTATTATTCGTCCGACAATAAACTTTTTCTCGGTTTTCAAATTAGAAAGAGGTTGGCTGTGCCATCTACTAAGTTTTCAATTTAAAACCTATCCTTGCTAGCTCGCTTCGCTAGCTCAGCTCGAAGCCTCATTTTAAAGTGTTCCATTCCAACCTAACTTGACACATCTAAGTTAAGTTGCCAAAACCGATATTAAAATTTAGAACTGCATAAATAACCAGATAAGTCTACAATAATAAATGTTGCAGAATATTTCGGTTACCTACTTAACGTTAAATGAATTAGAAAAGAAAGATTCTCTATATGAAATAGACGGATGAACAAATTGTCGGACAAATAGACATTTCTAAAATAAGTTGGAAATATTTTTTATAAATACAGTTATAGGATCGTCCAAAGAATAAACGAGACTAAATTGGAATAATATTTTTCAGAGGCAAACAAATGCGCTTTCTCGGTGCGTACAAGACCTTCGCTGCGTTCGCACACCTCGAATCGACATGTAAATTAGCAAAAACATAACAAAGGCATGTAACAAAAAGATTGTAACAAAAAGCGCGAGTATAACGAACCGTGGTAAATGATTATTCACGAAGTTACAAAATCATGGGATAACCATGTATCAGATACATTGGTGCGTATAGTTTGTCTGAAAAAAAATATTATGTTACTTATAATCACATGATAAACTATGCGTCTTGTTAAAATTTACTAGTAATAAGTAGCATACGAGCATAATAAAATGATGACAGGTGCACGACAGTGCTTCACACTCACAGCCTCACACTAGGATTCCCTGTGCCGTGGTTGCCATGGACACACATAAAGACTATTGCACAAAAACCCAGACCGTGAACAGATATCCATTCTTCATTTAAATTTCTGCCCCGCTGAGAATCGAACCAAGGACCCTTCGAATGGCGGACTGGCATGAGAACCACTACACCACACGGATCGTCAACTTAATACGATCAATTTAAATTTTAAGGTTAAGGTAGTAGACAGTTAATTTATTAATCTAGGTTAACCGATGGAAAATCCTGTATAGCATTAAGTGCGCTTATTGCAATAAAGACTAAATAAATAAATATTGCAAAACTGAGATGCAATTAATTTGTCCCAAGAAATTGCGTAATTAAATGTACTTATACCTAATGCTCTTAAAATAAAACACTATAATACTTTTGACCTCGTTAAAGATCTCACATTCAATTTGGCTAACAGACTGGACATATGATATATTATGCGGTTTGAATATCCGGTAATTTAATGCAATTATTACCTTGTTGCAGCGTAATTAGTGTACAGGATTAGCGTGACTTCAAATAAAGTAATGAGATGTGACATTTTATACGAACCTACATTTTATAACACCATTCAAATTCATATTCTTAAATCAAATTTAACAAGGAAAACCTACAAATGGAAAAACGAACCATCTGTTCTGGAACAGATAATATATTCACAAATGATAAAGAATATAAAATATATTAGAGCTTCCAAACAAATATACACAGCGGTCTGTATGTTCGTATGTTTTGCCATGCATTTCTCGGAAATTATTAATCAAATTGCGATCGTTCTTCTTTAATTGGCTTACATATACTTCAACTTAATGAGCAGTGCAAGTATCATCAAAATTGGTTCAGTGGTTTTCAAGATATAGACTTATTCGATTAGTACCCGGCTTTTTTATCTCATTCTGTTTCTATACAAATGCGATCTCTCACAGTTTAGCTAAACGAATTGATGCAGCAGAAGATCCCACCCACCACCAATTAATTTCTAAACCAACACTGACACGGCAATCAAAATAATGAATGGCGTTGTATGGAAACAAAAGAATTAATCTATTACTTTTATAGTTTAATAAAAGAGGCGTGATGCAAGTGTTACACGATGCTTTGTGTACCAGAATATGATATACATCGCAAGGTTGTGTAGGCAATAATTACATTCTGACAGAGGTAATTACTGACGGGTCGGTTTGAGGTTGTAATGTGAAACTGCCGCAGGTGCATATTCGGAGAGACCACAATACAAATAATTTGTCAGCTTATATTTATTTACTTTTCTCATTGTCTGGTTTATAATTGGTTTATACTTGTACTTAAAGTGGTACCTCCACGGAGGGATCGCTCATAACCCAGTGCTAAGCGCAAGTTCCTGTCTTTGAGTTGTAAGGGCGGAAAAGCAGGAAATATTTTATTTGAAATTATCATTTACATTAATATCCGTTGTAATTTACAACATTTAAGTACTATATATTTTTATTCTAAGTTAATGAAATAATATCTATTATATTGCTGGAACCGACAACAAATTTGTCTTCGTTCATATTTTGCTATGATCTTAAAAAAATGATAACAGATTATTGTATCACAGTTCGGAGAAAAAATACGGACATTTCAGAGCGCATTGTAGTGTACGTACCTACTTATTAGCATACTATTTTTAAGAGTAAAAAAAATAAATAAAGTTTTTATACATCTATGTACGTACGTGTCACTATTAAATACATAATATTACTTTTAATAACGTACCAAAAAAATATTTTTTTTTTTTTAGAATCAGACATTCATAAAGTGCAATTATTCATGGTCAAACATTCGTTTCAGAGTGTTTACGAAGTGTTCTCTTTTAAAAACTTTTATAAACATGCGGAAACCTTGAGTGCGTTGGGAAACATAAACATTTTATATACGAGTATGAGTCGAAATAGAATTAACTAGCGGAGTATTGCAGTTTCGGTTGATCATATTTTATCTATAAAATAAGTACAAGTATATACTCCTTTATGCAACGATATGGCTGGAACATTTTCCAAGCCACCATCGGAGTGATCTGATGGGGAAGTGAAGAACAAGAATGGAACTCTTCAATGGCTTCTGCTTAACGCTTCGAGTCTGGGCTCATATGCTTTGTCATGATGATTCCAATAAATTGTAATTAGAATAAATACATTACCATAATTTTTTGACTACAGAAATTTCATTTTAAGTAACACTTACGTAGTTAAAAAAACGTATTTGCATGCATTGTAGATTGCATTAATAACCTATTAGCGTTAGGTACCTAACCTAGACTATAAAACGCTCTAAAACTAAAGAAAGTATAAAGTAGAAACGTTTTATCGCGGCTAATTATATTTTATTTGCTTATACAAACACAATGTATATATTGACCTTTTTTAGAACATTTTTATTTTTAAACGTGTATCTAAATTCAAATGAAACATGTGCAAGATTGATATGCATACAGCATAAAGCTATTTGTAATCTATATGCATATCTGCGTCCATATATAAGACTTCGTGCATATAAATAAAACATGGACACCTAAATACAAAATTCATAAGTTGTACCTATTCCACGTGTTAGTAAAGGTACTGCATCCGCTGCAAATAAATTTTAAACTATGACAAATGGAAATATTAGTAGTAGCCCAGCACAGGTAGAAAAAAATACAGTATACCTTTAAAAGTTGCAGTATCTTTTTACTGAAAAATAGAACCAGTACATTATTCCTTGTGGAATTTCTGTATTGGATTTTTTATTTCTTTTTACTTATATACATGTTTCTTTCTTCTGCTTATTAACATTGCAATTGCCAGTGTCACAACCATATTGAGCCAGTAACCAGTAGCTAACTGTGCTATCAGTAGGAAATATATGCGCAACGTATTTTAATTTGATTTCTGTTAGGCATCAAATTTTAGACTCTATTTGGTAGACCAGTATGCTGTTACGGGTGTCTGTAAACACTTTACAGACACCCGTAACAGCAGGTATAATAACCCATAATAGGCAAGGCATAAAATCTACTGCCCGTCTCGCGTCGTATTATGAGTTGGTCAGAAGCCTTAATACATCTTAGGGCTTGCTTGTTTCTAAATGGACAATAATATCGCCACAGATTATATCAGATTACAGACTATACATAGCCTCCAGACTTTGTTCCGTTCGGTAGTAGAAGGCCGATTTGACTTTCACTTCATATCGCAATGATAAATGATTGTAATAAACAATTCTGATCATTGTTTCTTATTATAACAGGGTTCTTTATAGCCGCTTTATGGAATTTATTGCCACACTTTATCAACATATTTTTAAATTGCTGAATTATTAAATAAACAATCCAAACAAAAGGAAATTAAAGTATGTAATAGTGGCATGTATGTCTTTAATCTCATTGCGAATTAAATTTGAAAATACTTTTGACTCTGTGATCACGATCACAATCTGACCACCACGTTTTGTAAGAATTTTCTGTATTCAATTTCAAATATAAATATATATATGGATATTAAACTCTAATAAAAACCTCAAACATGATTGAAAATCTATCTCAGGTGGTGAGGTTCATAAATGGTTTGTTCCTCCAAATAAGGTTAAAGATGGTGGCCTAAATATAAAAATTAAAAAAAAAGCTCGACATGAAAATTCGAACATAGTCACAAAATTAACAAGAAGTAACTTCCAATGTCCACACGCTTTCTAAAGACTACGCAATAGAGGATGCAGGCCATATATGTGCCATGTTAGTCCATCTCAAATGCAACCATATATGCACATTGGAAGTACTATGTTACAACCACTGTAACAACTCAATACAGGTACTTGTTACCATCATTTTAGGAATATCTTATTGGTAGTATATTAGTGTACTATTAACATAATTATATGTATTAAATATAGTATTATATTAAACAGTATTATACTACATAATGTATTAGAAAACAATACATGATTAATAGAAAAAATCTCATATGTGGACTATGACCTAAACCCTTCTCTTATTTGAGAGGAGACAGTGGGATGATGATGATGATGATGATGGTTATAATGAACGAGTAGGTATCTATATGAAAACATCGGCTTCTCATGAGTATTTTCACGAATGCCCGAACTGTACTGAGGTTATAATTCATGATGAATTTAATAAAAAAAATCAGTAGCCCACATGTTAGTTATTAACTAATCATTAAATATAAAAAATTACCTGTCTTTGAAGTATTTTTTAGTAACATGTAGGAGTTCATTGGTTATAGGTACTAACTAATGCTTAACATAATTAATGTAGGTTTTATTAATGATCCAAAAGCATTTTGAAAATTAAAACCGTATGATAAACCATTAATAATGTTGTTTCAAAAACAATAATCGCCCACCAAACATCATCCTACACAACACACGTTAAAACTTATGCAGGTACAGTTTGTAAGGCAAGATCGAGTCTCCAACATTTGTGTTTATATACTTCAAAGCATGTAATTTGGAAATTAGGAATATCAGATGAGATAAGAATCGTCAAAAGTGTTATTTGGCGCAAATTTTCTGTAGGGAAATAAGCTGTTGTTGCGACATTACGAAGACTTAACTGAACTCAGCAGCGCGCCTTGGAAAGGGCTCATATCCATTAATACAGTGCCATGGGTTGAAAAGACAGATAGACCAGATAATTTTACGCGGCATTTGAAGATACCACTCATTTTATAAATTCCAGGTCAATTCTAATTATTATTACCTATACATCTTGCTTGTTTATTGCAGCAATTAATAAACTCAGTACTTATTGTATAATTTGCATATCAATTGTTTATAAATGATCTCATCTCAATCATTTAAATACCACAATGAAGACATAGGCAGTTGCAGCATGCAATTTAACTAATAATGCGGAATTGAATGCTATTAGAATTCATAGAGTAAAATTTACTGGGTTAAATTGAGTTGGTTGCTCGTTGCTCTACCGATGTTATTCGATTTGATAGAGTTCAAGTGTAAGGGCACGTTGTTTGATAAATGTTGTATTAAGGTAGGTACTATTAATTTTTTTAGCCGCCCGCAAATGGTGGAGATTTGTCAAAGTTTTTTTTTTATGTCTGTTACTTCATAACTTTTGACTGTGACAATTTTGAAATCGTTTGTAACGCAAGTTATAATATAATTTTTGTACTACAAGTAGCCCTTACTTCAATCCATAGACATATTTTCACTATTTTAACCTCAATTACTGTACAACTTTCTTCCATAACAAAGGTCAAGCAAACCGAATTTGCATTAACATTGAATGCGAGGTTAAGGTCTCACGACCAGACGAACAGGATAATGTTTAAAAATATTTCGTGAACTTTGCGACTTCCGTATTCCTTTAACATAAATTAACTAAATATCTACTACACTAAGCTAAACAATTTATTGACGGCAGCATTTAAGTAAGATATTTTATGGACACGGAAGATAAAATATTATTTAATAGCTGGTCTGTGTAAAAACTACATGACAATAATATATTCTGTGGTTGCAATAGAATTATGGGTGTGCCCATGTTCTGACCCTGGAGTGGGACCCATGACCCGGGGGGAGGGTGGACGGAGGTAGCAATCGGAAATCCCCTATCATTTAATTATCAACAAATGAAGCTTTAAACAACCACACTTAATCGACTGGTATCCATCATTTAGACGTACGTCTCAAGAATGAACGAAGGTCTAAACAGACGCAATACCTATTAACTACTCAATTCAAATTAAAATACCTAATATTCGCAATAGAATCCATCAGACCATCAGTGAGTGTAATCATGCGTACAGTACATCAGTTAGCAGTACTACAATCCACTCTAAATAAACTTACGACCGCAATAACTACACTACAAAGAGAACAAAAACGCCATTTTAGTTCACGCAATGGGTTAAAGGTTGTCCGCTTTAAGTGGAGGTGCATACAGATTTTGCTATAACATGTTGTGATTAATTAATTTACAGCGTGGTATATTTTAGCACATAGAGTCAAAGGGTATTGCTATTAACTACTACACGCTAGTTATTCTTTTTCTTGTGCTTTGATATTCAGTCCCTTAAGCTGCATGACCATACCAAACTGTCTTGTTTTCAGGGCGCTGGATTATAGATAAATACTAGAATGATAAATGAGATTTGTGCACTTTATTCTTACATCATTCAAATTTATTTTGCTTGGCCAATTTCCGCTCTGAGAGTTGGATAACTAATTCTGGGAATTAGTTACTAGTCCACTGTGCAATTTATAGGTGCTGTAAACATGCAATAAAGACGTAGTTTGAGTAAACTTCGAACTGACGGTATGGAGAGGCACATTGCCAAGCAATAGTTATTAATTTAAAATGAAAATTATATGCCTCCAGTACCACATCTCTAGGTACATAAATTATTAAATAAATAAATAAAAATCTAGTATAATGCAGTTCGTAACCTATTTCCTGCCAACATAATGTGGCAATACATTGCAACGTCGCATAATTGACGTTAAGCACATGCAAATACATCTAAATATAATCAAATTCAATGCAATTTGATACCAACATTAATTTTATTACATTTTGAAATAGCACTGCAATATACGCATTCCGTTTGCAATTCAAGGACTGGCGATCAAACGAAACAGTTAAGTCAGTCAACCTATAAGTAAGTATTTATCGGGAAAGCTTGCTTATTGTGGTTCTTAATAACTAAATAAGCCTAAGATTTAGAGTTATCTGTTCCATGAAAGTTTATCCATTCTATTGTACTCTATTATCGCTTGATCACATATCATGACCTTCAAAAATATTTGAACAAGAGATTTAAATTTGAAGCTAGAGCACCAATACTTGATGTCTAAGGTTTACTATATCGTACAATACAAATAGTCGTAATAATTTGCAATCTTCGTGTAATAATGACAAAAGTGTACACTTACACTTAAAAGTACATTACATCGGTTCGGTTGCAAAAATCGCACAGTTTATGAAGTAATGTTGAATCGGCAACCTACTTACGAAACAAATACAAATGATGGTACTTTCTTGATTAAAGTATAAATAACATTATCTGCAGCTTAGGTTTGTAGACATTGGATATTATGGAAGTACTATTTTTCTTACATTACGATGAGTAATATTACAGGAATAGTCGAATCAATAGCTGGTAAGTAACAACGCCAAGTCCACCAACTGCAGTTGGACAGCGTGGTTGACTTTGGTCTAAACCATTATTATAATTAAGAAGGAACCCAAGCATAGCACTCTCAAATCAATAGGTTGATTTGGCAATAATTACTTATCGAAAGGTATTCATTGATGAGCAAAGCATATTAACAGATTTCCCGTCCACAAACAAGACAATAGTTAAAGAATGGAAATGTTCATGTCAATTATGAGACAGGGAAAGGATTATACTCAGATGCAATAAACTTATGGATAAGTATTCCTTACGTGTTTTAATGTTAATCCTAACTGCTAATTTTGAGAGTGAAACAACAAGAAATCTTGCGTGATGACGCTCCCCGTAATGAGGATTTCACAGTTTAGCAGATGATTTGTGGTTTCCGCGTCACGGCAACCATTATCCCAGCAAAAAATTGCAAGAGATTCGATGTCTTTGTTTAGTTTCTTTTAAAGAAAACGTAAAAATTATTTTGATTAAATTGAATTTTATACATCTTTAGTTTTAAATCATTTATCTGTTCTTGAAAGGCCCTCTGTGTGAATCGAATCAAATTTTTAGACAAAGTATAGGTATTGTTTTCTTCTATATTAATGTATTTTTTAAATTAACCGTAAATGGTGCCTGTGTCCCTATTGAATATTTCAAGATCAGCCTGACCCGCAGTAATCGATTCGCGACGCATGGCTGGATCACATGTCCCATTGCTAATACGTTAATAACTTACTTCCGCGATCATCGATCGTTAGTCTCATGATATTTCAAAACCTTGTAAAACATTTGTAGTTTCGAAATAAACTCTGTATTACGTACACTCATTGAAAATTAGATTGGATTTCAGTAGGTAGTTAGGTACCATCATAGAGTAACACGTACTTATTCTATGGGTACCGTTATAGTTCTAATTTTTAACCTTCATAGAAGGGTTTACAACAATTTTAGTAAAATCGAACTCAATATTCATTCTACACCGATATTTGCAAATATAAACGCTTTTCTTTTTTTATATTACGATATTTACGATCTACCACCGGCACCGCATTCAATATCCGCTTGGCCAGTTCCGCAAACACTATGTGAAAGTCCTATACTGAGCGATCGCGAAAAAACAACGCTCATTCATAATTCGTACCTACATTAGTACTCCACTAAAATAAATATTAATGAACCGCGTCAATAACTCGTCAATGGTTATCAAACACTGCGATA
>DWQK01004614.1:0-10274 GCA_018231225.1 Noctuana stator
ACTGAGAGTTGGGCCAAATGGCATCTCGTCTCGTCTCGGTCCCGTGTCGTTGCCTGTGCCCAGCACTGCCTGTGATCAACGCCGTGTTATGAAGAAATTGGACTCGTCCGGTGTTCGCGTCGCAAATTGTAACTATGTATATTTTTGTAGCGTTAGTTACCTAGAGTAGTTTCGGAAGGAGCCATTAGTGACACTGTGACAATTCAAATCTTGTTATTTAATTAAGTTAAAAATACTTTTCTACAGTTTTTGCTACAAATCTTTACTCTACTTTGTTAGCGTTGTTGTTGAAACAGTGTCCTTGTAAGCTCCTTATCTTTAATTAGTATGCTTATGTAATAATGTAATAATTCTGTGATATTTAAGATGATTAAGTAATAGACGTTCGCTGCCGATGACTCACTCACTATCGCGCGTATTGTTTGATTAGTAATCTCGTAGCAAACACTTGTAAGGTTGACGCGTAGTGAATTATTATATTATACAGGCTTTGAAAGTCAAAACAATAAATTTGCTTAGCGGAGAAATCGATTATTTAACTACCTAAAGGTATCTGTCATTGGAATTCGAAATTATTAATGTATTATCACCATTAAGAGATTATACATAACCTTCCTTATTCTAATATCTAGTAGGTACTTTAAGAGCTCCTAAATCATAAGCATAGGAGGATATTCATCACAAGATATAGCTTTGTAAATACCTATTTGGTGCCCAAAAGTGGAATGTAAATACTAGTGGATGATAATTTTTTTTAAATATTCCAGGACTCGTAATTCAGATAAATGAAAAGTTACTCATATTTTTATCTACTTTTATTAGATACTTACACACTTAACTATTATACGTAAATAAGTACCTACAGTTGTGACGTAGTTATGTACGTCAGTAGGTTCGTTATATACGTATTTAGTATTTAGCTATCAGAGTATTGAAATATTAACTTAAACATGCATAATGGACAAAGGTTTTCCTCGTTGTCCATACAAAACAACAAGATCATCAGCATGATCTAGGTTAGGTAGGTATTACACATGATTTAAGTTTAAACAACAGTAAAATGTGTCCTCAAAAGTACTATAAGTATATAAAATAAATAATATAGCTACCTATATCCTAAGTAGGTAGGTACTTAAGTAGAAAACTATGTGAGTGAGTTCATCAGTTAGTCACGGACACATACTCGTAACTCGGTCCATTAGAAATAATCGCTACACGTACACGTAGCGCGACTAAAAATACGATCTCATTCCAACGACACAATATATGGCTAAGTTATGTCTTTGACCGATTAAGATAGTTCTTTTGTACATGAATCTGGTGCATTATATCTAAGCAGGTTAGCTAAAATTAGTTAAAAAAATTTAAAAGGGAGAGAAAGTCAATGAAAAACAACGTGTGAAAAATAATTTGGCACAGTAACTGCTCGTAGATAATTCTGTAAGTAAATGGAAAACAGTTTCGTCAAAAAATAATATTAGGTAGGTTGCATAAATGCACCAAACATTCAAAATATTTTTAAACAAAGTAAATCATCCAAATTTAATGAATACTTAGAACATTAAAAAATATTCATGACAATTTATTTGGAAAACTGGCAAATTCATAAGTATTACGATGGTTTTCGGTTTTTGGAAGAGTAAAAATACGTTAAGTTTATGACTCTGTTCGTCCCTTTCAATTCATTAGAAATCCACAAACTGTTGACTTCTGTTATTCGAGCGTTATCTCACGCCCTAATTTGTGTATTGGATGAATAATATTGAAGTCAATATTAGTGATTCATCTTATCCAAGAAAACGAGAAAACATATTAAATTCTTTAGCTAGTTGTGATTTGTGTACGTAAGTTACCTATTTTATGCCGCATTATCAACATGAGTCAAAACTATCAGAACTTTTTTTAGTATGTAAGTACGTACGTAATAGTACGTATTTAGTCTAAATCTCTTCCGATTATCACTATTGAGCTAGTGCCTACACATTTACAGCTAAAAGGCTGTCATGGTAGAGCTATCTCTACGAGTATATCTTCGGTTAAAGAACTTGGATATTAAATTACAAGCCAATCACCCGTGGAGCACATTCGTGCAGAAGCTCTCGTCTGCCGTCAATCAAACCGCTTATACCTACACGTACTTGTAATTAAGAACGACTCGAGGCATCGAATCATAATAATAGTAATTTCTTTGGTAGATAGATATATTTATGTGGTTCGGTTGAACATTGTTTATTATCCTTGTGAGATTGGATTGCGTTTGAAAGCTTAGTAGTACCTAGTTAAGTAGTCTTTATGAATTTTGTTGGGGACCTTTTATGTTCATTACCAACAATTGGTTACTGATTTTTCTTATCGAGTTCTGATTTTTGTAGTCAAATCTAACTGCATTTTAAAGGTCATAAGACAGGTACCCCACAGGTACGTACGTTCATAATGTTGATGTTTCAATATAACTCAAGTGATGTTTCGCATTGTGAAAGCATCGAGAAAGTGCTTGCTGGAGTTATGTTTGTGGGTGTGATACATATTATGCCCAGTGTGTGGGCAGAGCGCTGACTAACGGGTTCTTACCCGAACTCTGACACAACTTACCTACCTACTGTTACCGACCTACCGATAAAGTACGTAGGTGGTAGAGAAATTAAAAATTGTAGTTTTTTGATTCACCCATAACCCATAATGTTCTTTATTTGCATTATTAATTAGGTAATATAACTGTGGTATAAAATGGTATAAAACTTAGGTTGGTAGGTATCTTCTATGATTCGATTTTTGAAATACAAAGATTGAAATCGTACTCGGTAATCAAAACTATGGAGATGGAATAATAGTAAGGATTTTGTGTCGCATAGAAACAAAGTTCCTACAAAATGATAAGGCAAAGATAATGATAATGTATTGGGCATTGGCTATGTCGTGGTATAAAAAGTAAGGTAAGTTTAAAGTTCGTCAATTCGCTGAATTTTTACATTTTTTGTACCTATATCAGTAAAGGAGGTTTTTTTTAAAGAGCTTACCTTACACTAAACCTAATGGCAATGTATTATTTAGTAATTTATTATTGAATTAAATATACCTGTATATTGAAACATTCCGTAATGTACACTATATTTTGTTCATGTATTATTGATTAGATTCACTTCTCTCGAGCTAAGGTTTATTTATTTTTAGATTAAAGAAGGAAGTTTTACACATTTAAAAAAAAAATCAATAAGTCTCTCACTTGTGTAGAATCAAATCACTTGATCATACCTAATTGTGTTGTTTATTTTCATTAATCATATCGAATTGTTTTTTTATTTTTGTATACTATTATTTACATAAGTTAAACCTAAGTGTCGTGGAAATGTGTCGTCTTTATTAGATAGGTAGATAAGATTTTATAATGGAAGTTGATATAATAGTAATATGGGGCGGGCAGCCCCTATATAGGTTCATGATATTAATTACTTATAACCACGTCGCTTCCTCTCGAAGTAGGTAAAAAGAGGCCAAATTTGATAAAATAATGTATTTTTAAATATTTGTATAAACATTTATAGGCTATGATGACCGTACTGTACTTGATAACGTATTATGTAAATATAATCAGAGACCGCATTCTTTGATACTTAATTTGGTGTCTAATATTATTGTAGATGAAATACGTAGCTAGTTATTAATGTATTCGTGACTAATACTTAGTAGTAATGGTAGAAAATCCTTGTAAGCTTTCTTTAGTGTTATCATTAACATCACATTAGCCTTATTCGGTAACAAGTATAGTTAGTAAAGGTATTTTCTTTGTAGTTTTTTATGAATGAGGAAACAAAATAGTAATTTAATTTCTCAGTTCAAGATTATAGAAAACCTCAGTTCTTATGCATTTTATAAAAGAGCTAACATCCTATAGGACGGTATGTCTACATATGACGTACCACCACGAATCTATCCGTAGTAGGTAAAAAATGTTTTTCTAATTAAACCATGATTTCTGTCAATAGTGGTGTATTAAATTGCAGTACCTACTTTGATTTTACAATCGTTTTTTAGGCACAACATATTCAAATTTTCTGATTGAAGTTTTACGTGTGTTAAAGTTACTTACTCACTTATATTTATGGAACTATCAGGTAATTCCTGGGTAAAATATGAATATAAAGTAATGTTGCGCAGTCGTTTAATCAAAAATACCTACCTACAATCATGAAATTTGAGGAAATCCTTTATACCTAGGTACTGGATTTTAGGGACTACTTCTTTTACTGTAAAACCGACTGTTATTCATTAGTTATTTTTAGTCGTGATATTCCAACTACAACGCGTTTATAAACCGCAACGGCCATTTTATTCTGAATTAGGGTGCGGTTTGTTTGATGCAGAAAAACATTTGCTTTGCTTCTTTTACAAGTATTGGTACCTATTGAAGTTAAAATAACTTTTGTTTGTTTTCCTATATAAATGTAGGTGACTGTGACCACTTGTCATCAAAATGTTAGTTATATTACTTTGTTTGGATGTCTATTCAAAAAAGATTGTGTTATGTATCAATAAAAATCATTGTACCTAGTAATTATGTAATTTTTTTATATATTTTGTAAATTTATAATGTCCAGTTGAGCTGGAGATGTTAATTATAACCTAGTCAATAAAAACTCAAAAACTATTTTGCAACTTTTATTACAATCCCAATAACTCTCCACAAAATCCACATTCACTCACTGTCACATATTGTTACCATCAAGGGTTTAACTATTGGGCTTTCAATAAAATAAAACACACATATCCAAAATTAAATAACTTCTTTTATTTCAGAGTCAAATTTGTTTTTCTACATAAACGTGTTAGAATGACAGACGCAGTAACATTACTTGACCATTACTGTAATGGTACGCGCCATAACCTCAACTGTACTGGTGCAAGAGGCGCGACCACTGCCGAGGCCTTGGACATGGGCTCAGCGAATCACACGATAAAAGACTTAATATCTGAGTCTACAAGGACTATAATAGCATGCACGGTGCATATAACTTTTAACTTCGTGAAAATATCCTATCTTATATTAGGCAGCAACTAGTGACAACTTTACAATACAATGCTAATTATAAAGTTTTTGATAGAAGACGTTTTCTGACGTGCATTGTGCAGAGTCGCTACCGTATAATTATGTGAAAAGTAATTTTAATATAGGGACGCGCGTAAATTTGTATAGATATTGCAATAAGTTAAAGTGCCGACCGACATCGTACGATTCGCTAAGGCCTACGGATATGCGACGCACGTCATCGCCACATTCGCACATGTGCATTGCGACATGTGTAGAGCGGTTGAGTGTCTTATTTCAGTATCCTCCGATGCGATTCGCCGCCTATTTATATCACAGTTATTCACGGAGTTACTTATCTCATAGGATGGCTCTGATTGTCCAACGACGCGCCCAGACCTCTACAGTGGCCCACCGGTCTTGTTACTGACTTTAATTACAATATAGATTTGATTATAACTATGCAATTACGATCACATAGCAATGAAACCAAACGACGCGATCCTGAACATTCTGCGGACTCCGAAGAGTAACAACTACAAACCACTACCGACGGCGGCGCCGCGGCGCACCTCGGCAGGCCTCTGGAGGCCTCCCTCCGCGCGGCCCCGCCCCCGCCTCGCTACGGTCCAATGCCACAAACACCTAATTTAATCAATAATCAACAATTAATCGCCACCTCTAACACTACACGCTTTATTCTTTATCATTATAATACCGTCGAGTGGAAAAATAATTTTTGACTCTTCATCGAAATCAACTTAACATCTCCCGCGCTCGGTCGCGCGCACGACGGAGCCGCGCGGCTCGCACACGGCACACGCCGATATACTGTACAAATATACTTTAAACTAGCACTCAAGGCATCATAAAAATCTTACTCCGATCGCACACTATCAATTAATTGCACCCAAAGTTCCTAATTGCGTGTGAATGAACGAAAGATTGAGTGAAGTTGCTCAGATTGCTAGTTTAAACCGTTCCCAGCGCGCGCTCGTCCGCCGCACGACGCCCACTATCAGTATGCTTATAAGAACACTTCATAAAACAGCTTTCTTTATATTACACTACACAATTTACACATTTATATTAGGTTTACATTTTTACACAGCGATAATAATTGTTTTGTAGTCTTCATAATAATATAATCTATATATTCCCGATTGCTAAATATTGTCGCATATTAAGCATGTTTTGTTTATCTGAACCGACCCCGAGGGACGCTGGTGCATATTACTAACCTAACACTGAGCCGATCTCGAATCGACTCGTCACATTCTACACCAAAACAATATTAAACATAAAATATTTGAAACAGTGATTCCATATTAATATTATTTTAGAACTCCATTATTAGTCACAGTTTTATTTTTATTTAAAAAAAATATCTAACCAAATACATACATAATAACTAAGAACTAAGTTTCAAAAACTAAACTATTAAATTTATAACATTTTTTTTTACTATTAAACGGTCTGTTTACAGGGTGCTTTGACTTCACAAACATTATCAAGAACAAGAATAAATTCATGTTTAACGAAAAATAAACAAATTATCTATAGGTAAATGCCGACAACATTGTCTTTTGTCTGGAATGACACTAAAGAAACAAACACTACTAGTTACGATACATCCGTTTCTAAAGCATAATATTATATTAAATACGTTAGAATTTCGACGACTGACACCAAACCAATCAGACTTCTACACAAACTCTTTGTTAGTACAAAATTAATTTTAGAGAAACAGTTATGGCAAAATATTGGCGAAGTGTAGCAAACCTGCTCTCCACGAATATTTATTTATTGATACATAATATATAAATTAATAAAGATCCAATACCAGTAAACAAACGCGCGTACGACGGAACGTCGCACACAAAATTATACTAAGAATGACTCACAGTGGACAAAAATACAGGCTCTGTGGCCTACTAGGAGTCTTCCGCGAACGGTGACAAGTTCATCATAATATAACTTTCATGAAACTTTAGTTACAAACGTAAAAGGAACGATGCAACTAACAGTTTGATATTACTTTTAATACTATAACTTTTTAAATAAAGTATCTATGTAGAAGGATCATCGTACACCTTTCGCAAAGGAAAGCTATATTTCTATGAATTATGTAACCAAATTTAGACTTTAAGTCGGTGGCGTAAAGCGCCTTTTACAATATACGCAATGCCGTGATAAAGTGAGTAAAAGCGAGGATTCAATAGTTCGCTATTTATTAATTTTTTTGTAAAAAGTACTTTACGACCCCGCCTTAAAGTCTATTTTGAATGTTCAAGGACAGAGCTAAAGTGCCGCAATGATCCTGAACCGTGTACAGTGCCAGAACTAAATGTGATATTTACACAAATAACGCACAGAATATAAAATATTATAATGCATAACCATCTTAAGAGTTTATTACGTTACAGTATAATAATAATGTTTTCTTTTTATTTAATACACTATGGCATTGCAAGTTTGTGACTCGTTGGCGGCTACACACAATGAGAGATGGCTGATTCACAATTAATTAAAATATAATTTCTTTCAATCTAAAGTTACGTGTAAACAACTTTCACATGTTTCAAAAACAAAAATCAAATAATTACACATTAATTTGACCGTAAGATTAGCTAATGGACACTCTATTCAGAAAATAATACTGTAAGCGTAATGTCAAAGTAATTTATTGCTAACTGTGACGTCACCCAACGATATGTATAAATAGGCTTGCATTTAAGAAGATACGACATTTGGTCGTTGGACTCCGAAGAGTGAGGTCGTTGTTTTGGTGAATGCCGCAATTTTCAATAAGTTATTTTGACATTATGCTAACAATACATACTTTCATTCATCATCATGTCACACATTGCTTGTTAATGTCAACATATTGATAAAAACGGAAAGGTAAAATTTCATAATAACGAAAGCGCGTTTATAGATCCAAAAGTTAATACGACAAAATTAAATTGACGCATCTATTAACGCACCCTCAGGATCAAACCACACGACCGCAATCACCACACAATTATATTCAAACAGGAATTATTACAATAAATTTAGGGTGCGAATAAGGGTAGTGAGGAACATCATTACATCATTTAGTTATATAATAATCTAAATCGCATCTTTTGTAAGACGACGCACGTGGCTGGGCAGACAATGGACTATACAATTTTGCTATTATCAAAGAACTTTAGATAAGGAGAGAAAATTAGACCCTCAGATGGTATTTCAGTACTGTTTGTGGCTGTATATAAATGTCTAGAAGATCTAGAGTCTACTACACACAACGAACGTTGAGAAATAAGAATGTATGCAACAATGCATCACGAGCTATCGGTAACAGATAAAAATTTACCAACATGTTAGAACATAGACTAGCCTTGTACGGTCTAACGACTTCACTATGGTGAGCGAGACCAGAAACTCTCCTAATTAATACCTAAGTTACCAATCCTGAATTACAGCACCAGCCGAAGAATAAAGTTCCTTTCACATATTCTGCAATCATGGCAATTCTCCAGCGACGAACTTAAGACGTTCATTCATACCACGTATATCCAAGTTATGAAACGATCTTGCTTCAGAGGCCGAGATTAAATGATATTGAGGAAAAGGCGCTAAAAGAGCTCTCCTTTAGAGCCGCCAACAAAGCATGCATGGTCGTTTGCTTTCGGAAGTATCTTTAAAAAAAATTATGATCTAAATTCATTAATTCATTCAAAACCAATTGACAGCAATGGAAAAATTAAACTGCACGTCTGCCCAGCGCTTTACCGTCGTCGTAATTCGATCGCGAAGGTGTTCCTATCTTCAACGCGTTTACAATAAGGACATTACATAAAAGGCACAGCTTAATACTGTCGTAATTCGTAACAATACACGCTATGTCGCCGACCGAGCGACGCACTCGCCCGTCGAAACTTAGCGTGAACATTTCTCTAAGTTATAGTTCTTTAGACGTGTTAAATGTACTGTAGTCAATGTGAGAAAACGGATATAAGTGAGAATTATTAAGATTGGTATTATTTTTATATAACGAAAACAATTTTATCGTACAAATAAAATTCCAGCTGATTTGATACTGCGATTTCAATTAAATATTATTAAAGGCAAGAATATGCAGTGTTTTAAAAATGTATAAAACCATTGTAAGTTCATTGTGATTTTTTTACGTTACTGTTTTAACAACAATTAAATATATATCGAAATTGGAGTAAACTAAATGAAATTTGTAAACGTCAACTGCTATTATAGTTAAATATACCCCAGTTCCAATTACGCTAAAGAACTATAACTTATAACGCGTACACACATTACATAACAATATTTATATTGGTCGAATGTATTCGATAGCTAACAACTACAGTATGTAAGGCAACTCCGTGTGGTTCGCCGAAGTTCCGAATTATGACTCGCAGACAACTGCGGCCACGGGCAGGGCGTAGGGGTGGAGGGGGCGTGTGTGTGACGGCTCGTGTGTGTGCATGTGTGTCCATGTGTGTGTGTGTGGGTGTGTGTGTTTGTGTGTATGTGTGTGTGCAGCCGCGGAGAACACAGCGGTCGCGGCCACTAGAGGTCCCTGTGGATGACAAAATAGGCTTTTATAGAAAAATGTTGTCACATAAAATATGATTTAAGTATAAATATTATACCTAATAATCTGCAACGAGCAGTGGAGAAACCATAAACTATTTTGAATTACAATTTATTTCTCAGAATCGGTAACTGTAGAAGATAGCAACTATCTAAAATAAATACTCTGATTAAATATAAATTTTTGTAGAGTAATTTCGATATACCGTACACCTTACGTACCTACCTCATCCAGTGGTGCGACCCGGAGTTGTGCGGCGGCGCGGATGGCTGCGCCACCCTCTGTACCACCTGTTCATATCAAAATAGATTTGGCTTAGATATTGACTATAATATAATTATACAGTAATTGGAAGCATGCATAGCTCATCTGGTAGTGTGGATCGCAAGCGATTTCACTGTTAAGCAATGTCGGGCGCGGGCGCAGCCGGTACTCGGATGGGTCACTGCTAGTGGCAAATTTCATGCGCCCTTCCGTGCTTCGGAAGGCACGTTCACCCATCGGTCCCGGTTGCTATCGATAGATAAGTCGTTAAACCTGGTCGGAGGCCCTTTGGGCGGTTTAACAACATCCGACGCGGGTTGGCTACTAACCCGTATCTCCACCAATCCGCATTGGAGCAGCGTGGTGGAGTATGCTCCAGGCCTTCCCCGG
>DWQK01004615.1:0-10272 GCA_018231225.1 Noctuana stator
GCGTATTTTTAAAGATTTAAGCATACATAGGGATATAGGGACAGAGAAAGCGACTTTGTTTTATACTATGTAGTGATTTCAATATTATAATATATTTCAATATTTTAATATTAGTAATATTATTTATTATTGTATTAATAAACGCTATTTATTGATATTTTCTTTATTTTAATTTTACACACCTAATTAGGCAGAGTAACTTAGACGAGCCTAATGTTACATGTTGCGAAAACGCACCAGAACCTTCCTCTTTAATAAATAGGTTCATTTACTTACAATTTTTACACACGTCTTTACACCAAAATCAGCTTAGTAATTTCGGAGATAGCGTAAATGATCATTGTGACGTGGAATGTATACAATAAAGGTATATATAAAAAGATTATAATATTAAATCAAGACACTTTATTTCATACTTTTATTGTTTATTTAATTTAATGACGAATGTGGTTAATGGTTACCATGCCGGTCCACCATTCCATGGGTTCTGGGTTCGAGTCCCGGCGGGGCAGAAGTTCAAATGATGAATTTACATTTCCGGTTTTTGTAATTGTCTATGTGTGTGTCCGTGGCACGACACAGGGAATCCTAGTGTGAGTGTGAATCGTTTTATGTACATATTTGTTTAATTTAAAGTTATTGTGGCAAGAACCAGCCGTGCAAGCCCTTGGGCACGGGCGAAGGCGTCCGGAACGTCGCGCGTGCGATCTCGCGCAAGTCGCGTGCGTTCAGCACGAGCAGTGCGAGCTCGTGCGCGCTTGGCACGTCCGGCGCGCACTCGCGCACCATAGCGGATAGCAGCACGCCGTCGTCTTCGTCCTGGTAGATTACAAGATTAGGTTGGTATTCATTTGTTGACATTAGATACGAATAAAACTTTCTTTCTCTTTTTTTCAATTGACTTCAAAAAAGGAGCCCGGTTCTCAATTAGACTGTATTTTTTTATGTTTGTTAGGTACCTTATAACTTTCGACTGGGTGAACTAGTTTTGATGATTCTTATTTGAACGCTGGTGTCCCCGTGTGGTTTCAATTTGATCCAGTTCTGACAATGGCATTTATGAAAAGACCATAAAAGTCTTAAATTTGCATTAAGTATATGCGTGACTTTGTGCGTGCGTGAATTTGAAGGTGGTTTTTTTCGTAACGCGAGTTATAGGTAATTATAAAAGTAGTTGTTTGCTATGATAGCCTTATATGGCCCACCTCATGTTTGGTGGACACTGCAACCCCCATGGATGGGATAAACCCTGTCAAACCTTAAATAGGACGAAGGCCCACTTAAGGTCGTAAGTGGTCGCTGCAAATAAAATTATTTCTGCTACCGAAGCACTTGGCTCACGGCTTACTATGGGGGTGAAGTGATACCTCCTTGGGCACTGTAGGTACAAGTTATTAAGGTATACCTTAGCATCAGGATGGGCTACAAAAACAGGTTCTCCCGGAGACCAGCCATCCTCAAACCACAGTTTCGTTTCACCCGTTCTCGTATCAATTTTTATAATCTGTGAAAAGCGTAGATTCACAATAAAACTCATGGATTTAAATTTCGAACTGTTGAATTTTTTTTGCACGTATAACAAACGTGCAAACAGTTATTTTGGTTCCTAGTTCCTACTCCAGCTACTATACTACTATGAGCAAAGTTTATCGTCATAATTTTTAAATATTTACCGGGCAGGCGTGAACTACATCGTTGTCAGCCCCACATCCGTAGAAATATTTGTATGGAAGCCCTGCGAAAAAATGCGATGCATTTAATATCTTATTACCTATATACCTAGACATGTCGCAAGCCATCATCAATACACCAGTATCTCTTAATCGTTTACCAATAATGAAATACGTAATCTATTCTAATATATAAAGCTGAAGAGTTTGTTTGTTTGAACGCGCTAATCTCTGGAACTACAAATCGGATATGAAAAATTCTTTTTGTGTCTGATAGCTACATTAATGAGGAAGGTTATAGGCTATCAAGCGTTACGTCACAATTCGTAACGCGGGTGAAACCGCGCGGCACAGCTAGTATTATATATTTATGGGTGATTAAGGTTTCATCATAATTGTCAGTTCATTATCTCCCTCTCCAATACTAATCCCTACACCATTTAACTACCTTTTACATTGTTCCAGGAATGGATGTGAGTTTTTCAGGAATTCTGTCGTATATGGAAGACAAGATAGATGAACTCCTAAAGGAATACACTCCAGAGGACTTATGCTACTCACTACAAGAGACTGTCTTTGCTATGCTGATTGAAATTACTGAACGAGCGATGGCACATTGTGACTCTAATGAGGTGAGCTCTTGTCTTAAGTCACCTATTAGTACCGTTTTCATATTTAGTAATCCGCATTTTTCTGTGTCTGAAATCAGAAAAAGTTACCTTTTTTACAGCAGTTTGACTAAATTGTAAATAGGTTGCCAACTGCCATAAAAAACATTGATAAGAAATTTGTCTTTCAAGAAATCTTGTCTTGTACAGTCAAGAATTTTTTTAACGTATTGTCGACTTGTGCTACAATCATTATAATATTGTTAGTAACAAAATTATTTTCAGGTACTAATGGTGGGCGGTGTAGGATGCAACGAGAGGTTGCAGGAAATGATGGGAGTGATGTGCTCAGAGCGTGGCGCCAATGTGTTCGCAACAGACGAGAGGTTCTGCATCGACAACGGAGTTATGATCGCGCACGCGGGCGCGCTCGCGTTCGCTTCTGGCGTCAGGATGGACTTCAACGATGCCACCATTACGCAGAGATACAGAACTGATGATGTGTTGGTGACGTGGCGTGATGATTGACAATAAACTTGTTTTAAATTGATAATCAATTTAGTGGTTTTTATTTTTATTTTCCTTGCATTTATTCATTAAATAGATTTAGTAGAAATTAATAGAAATTAGATCATGTAATTTATTTATCGCTATGAAAATGAATATAAATATTGATTATGCTGTATTTATCTGTTATCTCTAATAATAGAACCGCTTCAAAGGGAGTCATAACGTATGTATTTACTGTTTTAATTGTTTGACTTAATTTTTACGTCCTTAGCGCCTTGATATTTTATGTTAGCAATACATTAACATACAAATAATCTGTGTTATACGAAGGCGCTTTATCGGTATGGTTAAATACCTATTTCTATTGGTTTTAAAGCTAGCAAAATTGATTTTACAATGAGACCTTTACGATGACTACCGGACGCATTTAACATAATTTTGAGGATTCAAAGAATAACTACATACTTAATTATCATAATTTATAGATAAATTTTGTCAGACGATATGACAAGACGAGTTATTGGTTTAATAACGAGTTTCTAACATGCAGTAGGTATTTGATGGAATTTTAAAGTCAGTAGAATAGGCGCGACGTGACCTTGCGGTTAAAATATAATCAAATGGTACCTTAATTTATGTTAAACGGCACATTATGTTAAAAATAAAAATCCTCTATTATAATATGTTAAAAATAAAAAACCTCTTTTATAAATGCCGTCTCAGGGTTCTCAGTTATAATAGAAGTTAACGCGAGCGTATAAAATGAAAAAAAATATTAGAATATATATCTACACTTAATGATATTATTTAACGTGCAGTTATCCTGCAATTTACAGGGAAAAATCTTAGATTTTGGTAATCGATATCAATTGATTGCTATACTTAGTAAAAAAAAGGTGGATATAGGTGTATCAATTTATTTATCTATTTAAGAAATTGTTTCTCAAATTAGAAACTAAATCAGGTAATGCAAAACTAGTGCCTTTAGTTTAGTTTTAAATTAAACCAAAGTATTCTTCGGATACGACTGTATTTAGACTGCCAAATAAATTAACATAACAATTATTGTAATCAACCATTAAAATATTTGTTCAAACAAAATTACTTAGTGTTTCAACCGAAGACCGTACATGCAATGAAACAATAACATTTAAAATTAACAAACTAATAAACATACCAACCATTAAATTAGATAATATATTAAAGTATAAAAAATACGCAGAACCTTCAGTTATGAATTTGTACATATAGTTTCAAAAAATACCCACCACAAATTCATTGATTACAAAAACTAAACATACTACATATTATACTTGAAATATAAAAAAATGTAGAGGTGAACTGTGGCATTTAAAAACATAAAAAACTGTTTAAAAAAATCTTAATCTCAAATGAAATTGTGGATCATAGAAGTATTTTACGTAGTAGTAACGACCCTGCGTATTTTTTTTTCCATAAAAGAGAAATATAAATCATATCACACATAGGGTGGAGTCCTACATTTGGTAAAACTTAACAATTATTTTCATACAATACATAATCCATTTTAACATAAAACTGATTAATTTAAATGTAAATGTATACCGTATATAGAAATGCAAAAGCTATATTATCTCAATCACCAGCAAACATTTACTTACTATAATTTATTTATTACTAAACAACTATTGCATTTAACATTATTTTATTGTACAATTATTGCTGTGTACAACCACTCAAAGGCTAGTTACTGTTATTTATCCAAAAATGTCGTAACTCCTATCCATCCATTGTATAATAAAATCGCAGTTCATATATTTCTTATGAAAGCCGAGCCTGATTAGTCTGTAATAATTTACACACAAACATTTATTTCATTCATAGTCTACAGCGTAGGTAGATTTCATAAATAATGTCACGAAAATGTGCTTACAGGAAATCTGTTACTTTCTAAGAATTGTACTAGGATTAAATCTATGTTAAAAGCTTATGTTGACTACTAGTTGTGGTCAGAATTTGTTGTAAACTTTTATGATTACAAGAATAGGCAGTTGAAAGATTGTAAATTAATAGTAGCGATGAAAATGGTTATTCACCATACATTAACTTTATTAGAACATGACATTGAAGTAACATTGTGTTGAGAAATTATCGACCGTTGTAATACAAAATTAGCAAATAACTTTGCTTTGCATTAGGCAAACATAACAGTAGATTAGGACTGGAATCTGTAAAACGGTGAAAACACAGTAGATCAAAATACCCTTATAATTTTAAACCGAAAATTAATTTTGTGAACCCACAAAATTTTCTTTAAAATTCTTACTGAAATACCAGTTAGACTTTTAAAACATTACAAGTCCAGGAAAACCTGTACATATAGCATCCCTAAACCCAACATAACTCCATGGTTATCCAAAATTACTGTGAGCCCATCTGACATCAGCTTTTATAAATTACCCTGTGGCATGTAAAATTAAGTAGTTGTTATTATTTTGAATATACATTTCAGCCAGCATGTGAATAAGAATCTTGTTCAGTAATAGATCATTTTCAAACTAAGTTATTTAAACAACATAGATATTATAAATAAATATAATTTTAAAAATTTACTTGTAACATAGGCAGCACAGTAATCATAGATCTGCCCTCTGTTATTTCATTGTTAGTTCTGACAAATGTTTTTGCTAAAACGTCTGTGGCACACTATTAACATTCTATAATCCTCATAAACTGTCATCGCCATGTAAACCTGTGTACATTAATATCCATGTGACCTGAAACAAAAAATAATTTACATATTTTTTTTACACTAACATTGCTATATATTATATTGTTAAGATTTTATCAATCAACGGACTATAAAATATATGTTTATGAGTATAATATAATATATTTTTTCATATAAATCTTCAATGAAATATCTTAGAATAGAGCCCTTGAACAAAAATCTGTACAGGAAATATTATTGATTTAGTAAGTCATAAATATTAATAAGTATTTTGTGGTTTTGCGTCAAGTCAAACTTGTTAAACAAGTCTATAAAACTACCATTAGCATAAGCGTTTTGTGTGACATTACACAATTTAGTGATTACAATAAGTTACATTATTATTATGTTACTTATTTATGCACGTTACAAAGAGTTTTATAATTCTTTTATGATTGTACTTCCATTTAGAAGAAATATATAGTTAATTTTATCTAGTATGTTATAACTACTATATTCTCTTTACAATATGTACTTTCATATTTATTGTGAGAATAATATACACTGAAATTGTAGTATATAAACGTATATCTATCTTCTGCTAAATCTATCTATATGCTTACTATACTTATTAATATTACTACAATTATAATAAATCTATAGAGAGGTCAATTCTATACATGAAATATACCTATTTCCAAAATAACTATCAGGGGATTGATATTAATGCCAAAAATGCAATCAGTAAAATTTTTGTCTGTCTGTCTGTATAACCATTATAGAAGCAAAAACTATTTTTATTTTGATTTCAACGAAACTAAGTACAATTATTTTTCATACTCCTAAGCTGGTTATATTATACTTTTCATCATACTACAATCAATAGGAGCAGAGTAGTGAAAGGAAATGTTGGGAAAAAAATTTAACACGGGTGAAACCGCGGGCAATAGCTAGTATTCAATATATTTTAATATGAGGTCCCTTAAATAGGCAATGATGGTTGCTTTGTCCTTTAACATAACAATAGATATTAAAGTATATATAGGCAATATAAAATATTTTGTTCAAGTTAATCTTACCAAAAACCCTGCAAACGATGTCATGAATCCCTCTTTAGTAAGTTCCCACACACCTCCGTATTCCTCTTCATCAATACTTTGGAAACTGAACATGTAGAAATATATCACTCCAGCATTCACAACTACAAAGCTGCAAAACAAACAAAAATATTTCAAAGTATTTGGCAACAACAAAAGATTTTATGCAACTTATAGCTTTGAAAATATACTTATTTATCTGTCTGTATATCATACTATTTTTATTAATCTGTATATTTAGAGTAAGACTTGAATAAATTGGTTCTTTTTTTTTAAGTTATTGTATCAAAACGTATTGGTAAGCAAAGGTCTTACAGTAAAAGTCCCAAAAATCCTTTAAGTGGCAGTAATCCCCATAATAGACCTAATACAATGCCCATTGCTTGTCTCATCCAGTAGATAACATCTAAAAATTCATCCTGTAACAAAAAAATTGTATCAACATGAAAAACGTTACAAAATTAAACACAGTGCTTAAATTAAATATAAGGAGATTAACTTAGCAAGATTATACTATGTATCACGTCCTTTAATAACCAAGCACGACGCCTAAACAAAAATAGGCTAAGTTATATTTTTTGTCTAATAAGATTTTCCTGAAAACTTAGAGAAGTTTTGAGATGTAACAATTTCTCAATTTACTACGCAAGTTTAGATATAATTTCTTGAAATAATTGTTAAAATATAGGTAAATCCCGTGATTTATGAACTAACCTTGTCTGGCCATTCCGAATTGGAGGTGAACGCTCGTTTCCATATCGTATCCAATGCTTTGGTTTTAACCGAACTCTCAACAGTTTTTGTTTTACTCGTCATAGCTAGAGCCAAGTTATTCTTTTAGTAATAACTCGAGTTTCATTTATAATAAAGATTAATCAATAATAAAGTTGCTCCAATTCGCATCTAATTCGTTGCGCTACGCTCGATTCAATCCACGTCACTGTGACAATTAACTTCAAGATGCCATTTTGTCAAATTTGACTTATCATCATATTTTGACACTTTTATTTTTTTAAACTAGTGGGTTTGGATTCCGCTTCTTATCTACATATAAAATAAATATCTAATTTAATAATAATCAAAAGTTATAAGTAGAATCTGAGGAAGATAAATATTTTTCTCTACAACGAAGAAGCCAAATAAATTATTCCTTTGTCTGAAGACTAATAAATCGGGTGATAATAACATAAGCGTAAAAAGGTTGTGCGGTTGGGTGGGCCATACCCACTCCAGGATTTTCGATTACAGATTCAAATCTTGATGAGGCATTATATTAAAATTTCGTGCCTTTAATATTTAATGTCATTTCAGTTAAATAAAAATACAATTATTAAAAAGAACAAGATTTATTTATCAAAACTTATAAGCGCCAGTGTACCTCACTATTTATGGGGTCGTTTGTCCCACTTTTTCCATTATGATTGCACGTAAATAGTCAACGTGCTTGCCTTGGTAATATATATTTAAAAAGAAAGATTTGTGCCACAATTTAATTTTGTGATTCCATGGAAATAGTGGTACGCCATGCCAAATCAAAAGGCTCTATCTTTATCACTGAATGCACTTTTACATGAAACATAATATATAATTAAATAAATCTTCAATAAATGCATAAAAAATTACAAAGTTCTCATTTTCCATTATTATAATATATAATTTCTTAAGAACATGCCACATTTATACTTAGTAATTAATTACAAAAAAGTAAACATAGCTGGACGATTAATTAATCATTTCAGTTCAGTCTAAATGTTCATAACAAAATAGTCTATTATTTAACTTAAAACTAGATCAAATCTCATTCTAAAACTATAAGGTTTACATTATTTAACTCCACATATTGTACTTAGAAAACAAAACAGGCAGTATTTAATTGACATTTATTAATTTATTTTAACATGCAGAATCTAAATCTATTATGAACTTCGTAAAACCAGTCAATGGTCAGGCAACGTGACGGCTGATGTAGTGACGTAAACAGACTGGCATTATGAGTGTGTGATAGGCCTACAGGGGCTACCGGTGGTTACATGGTCCATACCGGCCATATACAGTCATCCTCAATTAATGCACTGGTCCTAAAATGTAGATACAATTCTATTTTTCAATCTTAACAATCGTTCCTTCTCCATTTTCTTCGTAACGTCCCAGCATTCCTTGTTCAATGTATCGTGACCTCTTGAAAGGCTGACTAGTCGAGCCAAAACCAGTAATCTGTGAAGATCATCAGCGGTCACCGGGTTCTCGCTGTCTGAATTACTGCGCATTTCTATGAAGTCGTCTTCCACAAACTGTAAAGAAAAAATATTCACAACGAATTTTTGATGAGATTGATTTTTTTTATTGAATTTAATAAGAAATAAAGATGCTTTAAATAATCATAGCAAGAACATTGATAATAATAATATTTAGTGTTTGGCACTTCTGTTAAAAATAGATTAAGCTTATTAATTGCATTAAAACACATAATTATAATAAAATCATACAAATTATGATATGAGTGCCTCGCACAGTAAACAAGCACATTTTTTTACATTTAGTCACATAACAGTCAAGCAGCTTATGAGTATTCCTAATAAAAAAAAACTCAATACCTGTAAATCATCACTAATCGTGTACTTGACAAGCTTCAGATTTGTCAAATATATCCTTATAGTGTTCACAATCTCTTCCTTCAGGTAATATGTTGCGGCTTCGACTATAGCATCGAATATTTCTAAAGAAGATTCTTCGGGCCTTAGAGACACATGGTAGTCGCTCTGAAAAATTATATTAGATGACTAAAATATTTAAATTTCACATGTGTTCTTCCTGTACCTTCCAGACCCGCAAACAATCATTCTTCATCTGCTCAAATAGCACCTAATAGTGTTAATACCTTTAATTACCTTTAGTTAATAATTAGTGTTAATAACACCAACCAAATCCCTTACAAAATCATTTATCAAACAATAAAAGATAGAAAGTAACATTTGTTTCATCACACAGAACAGGAACACAAATAAAAAAAATGTGATAAAAAAAACACAAACGGTCATTCTTAAGAAGTGCCATAAAAACAATACTCACCGGCAATAAAGATTTCCCTTCAGACAGCACAAGCACAGACACATCCGAGTCAAACTCCATCTTGTAATACTTAAAGTCGTACTCCACTCTCTGTTGTTGTATCATGTTGCCCAACGCTGCTATATTGTTCACGCCCACAGCATCCAGGCGGCCCTGCTCCATTTGGGTCTCGTCAAGCACTAAATGGGTGTGTTTGCTTAATTGTAACACGCCACTTGTGAGCCGGTTGCATTCGTAGTCTTTTCTGGAAATAAGTTACAGTAAGTTAGTAACTTTGTTACAATTCACATAATAATATGTACATACATTATTAACTTGTTTAAATCTATGTCTATTAGTCTCTTTCGACCCATTTTATGTAGGCACGTGTCTCTCCCCATAACCGGGTAAGGCCTGGAGGGTACTCAACAACACTGCTCTTTACCGATTGGTGGAGATACGGGTTAGTGGCTAATCCGTTTTGGATGTTGCCAAAATTACGAAGTACTACCTCTAAGGGGGTGAAAGACAATGGCATAATTTGTATAGGACAACATGACTCCTTGTTCCAATCAATATCATTGACTAGCTGTGCCACGCGGTTTCACCCGCGTTAAGAATTGTGACGTAACGCTTGATAACCTTCCTCA